>JAPMOB010244390.1:0-22018 GCA_029875015.1 Lepomis gibbosus | reverse complement strand
GCACTTGTTTACTTGTTGTGGATATGTTGACATTTCAACAGATCATCACCTGCTTTTCTACACACACACACGTCAATCAGAAAGTGGTAGCCAAACACAAAGCATGTTTAAATTTATTAATTATTATAGAAAAAAAACTTAATACACAGCTGGATTCATCATTCACACACAAACACAATGCAACTCGCTGTAAATGGTTGGGCTGTGTGTTTGGGTCAGTAAGTGGGAAAAGGTGGAGTGCAGCGTTCTCACCATTGAAAGCTGCAGCAGCAGCAGCAGCAGGGTTCCCAGCGGGCTGAGTCCTGTTTGGTCAAGCAGACGGCTTTCTGTCCAGTATGAAATCGGAAAACATGTGTTGCTGCTTTTCGGTAATTTTGTGTTCTGCACAACTTTTACAACCATCTATTTTCACTCTCATGATGTTAACATAATTGTAAGTTAGGAAGTTAGATAAGAAATGGCAAGCTGCTCCAGGCCAGGCCAGCTGAGGTCCGCTCAGTCCAGCCTCCAGAGGCCCTTCTGCCAGGTGAGTCCAGCTGAAAGCATTCCTTAACTGTTCAGGGGGTGTGGAGGCAGAGAGTGGAATGGATGGAAGAAGATGAGTTGGGGTGTTAGATTGAAGACCTGCCACCCACGTTGCTGCCACGCTCTCTGCTCCTCTGAAGATGCCCTACCTGCTAATTTGCATCAGTAAACAAGCGGCCGACAACTTCAAAGTGTCGACACCAATGAGGCCTGACATGGGAATGGACTTGTGTTTAAGCATGTGTGCAGGTATGTTTGTGTGTGTGTGTGCGCATGCGATGATCTACCAGTGTGTGCATTGGAAACTAATTCATTTAAATGTGCAGTGGAAAGTTAAAGACTTGCTTGTTGATCTACAGCTATTTCAGAGAATTTATAACCTTCACAGTTTAAAAAAAATAGTTTCTGTGCATGGTTTTATAAGAAAGTGATTAAAGTAAAAATACTGAATATTATCTGGCTACTAACAGCTCCAGCCCAAACAGCATCCATATCAGCTTTCAAAACACAAAATCAGTAAAACTCTTGTGTGTATATGTGTTTGCTAAAAAAAATCCATCAATGTGAATGTGTGTATACATGTTTCTTTAGATGGGCCGCCACCCACGGAGACATGTCAGGTAAATATTTGGAGTGGGCGGTGAAGTGTCCAGTGTCCAGAGAGGGCACATGCCATCTGAAGCTGTCCATCCACTCCACACAGGCATCTGATACGGACGGAGACACCTGATCCTGCATTAGGCCGCCTCTGAAGCTACGCACAGCTCACCCCAAACATCAACTTGAACCACAGGCCCTCTGGCCAAATAACTCTGTGTGTGTGTACATATGCGGCAGTATCTGAACTTGCACGTGCATATTCCTGTGTGTACATCATGTTAGCTAAAGAAACTTAAAAGGCATGGAAACTGGCAAGAAAAGGTTGAGTAATTCTTTTCAGCTCTAGTTATTGTGTGGATGTGTATGCATGCAGACATGTGTGTCTATTGGTGGAATTGTTGTCCTATGTCATTTGGAGGACGGGTGATAACAAAGGCTTTTCTGGGTGTGTTTTCAACAACAACACAAGCGAGTATTTCCATGCTAACGCATTTGCAACCTCAGTGCAGCAGACTAGATTCTTAAGGATCACCAACGACGCTTCACTCACCTACTTCACTATTAAGTGGCTCTTTTTATCCAGGTGCATTACAGTAGAGTAATTGCATTTATCAATATCCGTACCTCATCACGGGGGTTAAAGACCAGCCCCTCGCTGTGCCAGTGGAGCTGTGCAGGTTATGTCTTGGTACCCAAATGCCCACCTCTCCCCCTGTGTTGCTAGGTGCTCTTACAACAGCAAACCACAGAGGGGAGCTACTGCTTTTTACAAGGTCTGTAACAAAGACACACACTCACACACACACAGACTGTCTCTCCAGCCACACATTCTCTTCAGTCAACCTGCTGCACGGAGTTCAGCCCAGATCAGTCGAGCTCGAGGCGAGAGCGGTTTCTGATTGCAGCCATTAGAAGACTAACATTTTATGAGGAGTATGCAAACATTACATCTGCTGTCTTCAGGGGTTTTTTTTTTCATGCTGTCCCCTGATTTTAATAATTTAACTTGTGACAAAATAGACGACGGCTGTCAAACAGGAACTGATCACTACTAAATTACTAAATAACAACTTTTGCAACTGAAATATCAATTACTGAAAAATATCTTGCATTTTTAAAGTATACTCTATTTAGTATGTAAAAGTGGGCTAAATATACCTTGTAAATGTACCATGTATCCTTGTATATCTGGATTTTTCCCTAAACAATAATGAAATTCTGGTTGTATTTATATTTTTAATTAATATTTATATTTTCTTTTTAAAACTATTAAGACGTTTGATGTTTTGCTCTCAGAGGCAGATGAGCAACACAATGTTTTATTGACTTTCTACAGTATAGAATATTTAGTGTGTAAAATTGAGGCTTATGCATGTTGTGAATTTTAATTTTGTGTATGTAATTTTATTCTTATATCCATAGCTGTTTAATACAAGTTTGAAAATGTGTTTGCAGGTCAGCAAAAATGATTTTAGCTTTCAACAAGATGAAAAGGTTAAATAAATTAGAAAAAAAATCTTTGCAAAGGGAAAAAACATAGAGAACAATAACAATGTCCAACCCTGTTCCTCTTAGTCATATGTAAACACAACTCGGTATCTAGGACAATGATGTCAGATACGGTAAGAGACACCCAGCAAGCGAGGACATGTTCTAATAAATATCATTACATTCAACTGGTTGAAAATATGCCAGCCTGCGAGACATACTGTGTGACAACAGTCAAGATTAATGAGCTGAGAAATCATACCCAAACACAAGGGCTATTTTTTTTCCACGTCCAATGTTTAGGTCCTCTCAGCGAAAGCCACATGGAGGTTGCTGCAAGACGCATGACGAGAAAGATTTCTGCTTGTCTGTGCTGCTGCTTCGCTCATCTATCAGAGGGTCCACCCACATCTTACATTGCAGGAGTGGATGATAGGGGCCTGTGGAATACCTGTGAAAGTATGGGAGAGGTGGAGTAACATCAGTGTAAATTAAGGTATTTAAAACTGTGGCAGACACACTTAAGGAACTTTGCAGCAAACATGGGTCAGTACTTGGGCAAGAATTTTTTTTTGTGGAAACAGATGTGACTGGGATTTTGGATTATAAAACAATTCTGAAAATGTTTCTTGAGATAATAAACTCATTTTAGCTTGTTGTAATTTTCCTTTTTTACTGTTTTTATTTATTTATTTTTAATAATACCAACAGCATGTATTGTTTGTCATGCAGGTTTATTTTTAATGCCATCTGAAAAAATACATTTTTTATTTTCAAATAATTAAAAATATATATTATATAGTGATTTAGTTAATGTCAGCATATAAGGTTTAATGTAATAATGTAATTAATTAATGTAATCACACACTTATTTATTTTATTAATAAAATAAATCAGTGATAGTATAATTTAATTTGTTTATGAACCACAAATTATTGGTAACTGTAATTATTTTTTGTTAAGATACCACATTTGTTACATTTTCCTTTTAAAATCTTTATTTTTAGAAGGATCCATTATAAAAGACCCTGAAAGTATTAAGGTGGTTTTGATTATTTGACGAGGTTATCTTAAACTGAAACAAACATTTAATTACATTTTAAATATTAATAATAGTAAGCACACATATGTACAGAATGAAAAGTTAAAATCATAAAAGTAGAATTTTCTGTGCTTTATTACATCAAGTTTTATAAAATATGATTTTAGCTTATTTCTAAATATTTTCAAGAATTCTCAATAAACTAATGTGGTATAAACAGTGTATTTTAAATAGTGTATGTTAGAAACTGATTTCTTCTGATTAGATTTTATAAATTCTACTTTTCAACAGTGGACAAAATGCCACTCCATGCTAACAGAAAAGCTTATCAATATTTCGTAAATGAATACATTCCTTCTTTAAATTCTTTGACTGCTTCAGTACAATGTGTGAGGGAACTTTTTCATTATACAAGGCCCTCGTAATCTCTGGGCCCTTTGTTTTTCTTCAGCTCTCAAACGCTCCTCGCCGCCTCGAGAGCTGGCTAATGGATGCAGATGGAGGAAGTGTTTGACATTATGGACACAGCAGTGCTTGTTTTAGAGGAGCTGGTCATGTGGTCTGCCCTAACAGGCCACACAGTACCCCCTTAATGTGACCCAGACCCCCCAAGCCAACTCCAGGGGGTTTCAGGAACTGTCCGCTCTGGGGGAACTGAGTGTCAGTTTAGCCCCCCAGTGAACACAAGTCAACATGCCTTAATCCCCCCATCACCTAAAGTTACACTTTTGGGTCCGCAATTAGCCAGCCGGCCAAATCTCCCCCACGCCCAAAATGGAGCTCCAAGCTGGGACTGTGTCCAGAACTCAGAGCTCCGTGTTGGGACCCAGAGCCGCTGCTTGTGCTGTCGGTTTCCATGGCACAGCGCCGGGCCAGGCCACATGGTCCCTCATCTTTCACTGTCACCGTGCTGGAGAGGAAGAGATCAAAACAAACATGTGGTGGCAGGGAGCGCCTGACATGATTAATCGCTGTAATCAGTATCAGACGGCCCAGCGCTCGCTCTGATTGGTGGAAGTTCCCTTTTGACGGATTCTTAGAGTGACTGAGTGACAAGATGACCTGAAGCACGGCCCGAAGATCCAAGCACCACCAAGCGAAGTCTGCAGGTCATTCGACTCTGAGCGACGCTGAATGTAAACATTTTCTAAGGCGGGGAAATGTTTGCAACACGGAAGCTGGGCGTTCGGTGGGCGCCGTGTTCGTTATGGACTGACTCAGAGGCATGCCACGGGAATGATGGGGGTGTAAATTCCATTGCTTGGTATCGGCTCCATTCACATTGTTTGCCTCCTTTGTGACTTCCTGCCTCTTCATCTTGGAAGAGGAGCACAGGAAAGCCCGAAAGTCCCCCGTCAACCCAAATCTCCTGTACGCCCAAACAAAAAGCCACATTGTAGCTCATTTTCCTGTCCCCTCCGCTGCATTTCCAACAGGGGGGGTGTGGTAACGGCATTCCTCAAGGTCAAATCTCTGCACGCCTCTGATCCCCTAATTTCACTGTCTGGGGTTAGTGTGGGAGCTCCTCTAATGGACATGTTACCCACTTCCTGCTGCTGGTAAGAGGCGATACTGATCGTGCTGTCACAGAAAGGATTGCCACGTTAAAACCCCACTAAACACCTTTGGTCTTTCAAATTGGAGACGTACTGGAGGACTTTGTCATCCGACCGACCCCTGAGATTAGAGCCTTTCTTCAGGTGGGCCAAAGGGACGAAACTAGTGCGCAAGCCAAAATGAGGAAGAGGAAGAAACAGGATCAGCCCATGAAAGGTGCATTTACTGACCGGAGTGACTTTAAAGGAAATATTCACTCAGTTTTTGGAAGTAAAGGAGCAGACTCTGGCCACCCCGCTGGGCTTGGAGGTTACCTCCACTAACACGGTTATTAATTTCAGCTAGAGAGGGAAATCAGTTAAAGGGATGTGCACACATGCACTCAAACACACACACACACTTGTACACATTCACAGTTGGCCTGACTGTAATGGCCTTTGACTTGAGGTCTGTGGTTCAAGTTCACGAAAGCAGAGGATGGTGAAGAGGGAACAAGCCAGGGTGGCTGAGGAGGGGCAGATGGAGCTACTGGGACGGAGGGATGGAAGAAGTTGGGGGGGTTGAGGGATGTGAGGTGGTGGTGGTGGTGGTGGGGAGGGTAGTCTCAGCCTCAAGCCCCCTCTGCCAGAAACAACAAGCAGGCCTTCTCATATTCAAATAAATACCAAACCAGTGGGGAGCATGGAGGGGCTGCAGATAAGGAGGAGGCAAGGGGCGAGAGCCAGGCTGGAGGATGGCTTCTCTGCTACACTGAAGCCTTTTTAGGATCACAGACCGGGCCGAGAAGAGCAAAGCAGACAGTGACAGATTTATAATGAGCGTAGACTCTGCCCTTGCATTTAATACCGGGCTTAAGATGTATTAGAGAGACAAAGGCAGCGAATCCTGCTTGGGAAGAAGAAAGGCCTTAATTAATTTGGGGAGATCACCGAGGCCCGGGCCCACATCATCGGTCCTTTGTGGCAGGAATGCCAGCTATTTACTGGTGCTCCAATAGGGCTGCGGAGAGAGGTGAGGTGATGACGACTGGGGCCGCCACGCAACAGATAGGGAAAGGATACTTTTCAAAAGCTAAAAGCTTCCCAGTTTTAAAACAAAGACGGGAGGGAAAGAGAAGAAGTGATTTTGAAAAGGGATCTGACTCTAAGCAACCCCCCTCCTCGCCCCACCCTTCCTATGTCCTACACAGACATTCCTAACTGTTTTTGCTCTCTCGTGGGCTTTTCGTGAGAAATTCAACTTGATTAATACTGATAACAACTCTGAAAGGAGGATTCAGAGTATTCAGTGGTATAACAGAACCAAACATACAAACACATGTACATATTTTACTATTTTGCTGTCCGGATGAAATAAAGAAATACAGTTTCCTATGCGATAGGTTAGACTGTGTACAGTAATCTCCTTGTAGTTGGATGATAACTGCCTGCTTCCTGCTTTCTCCTTTACAGTGCTGCTTCAGGTGCGGTGGGGCCGAGGCGAGCAGAGTATCGAGGCCGGCCTGCATCGACCGGCCTGGATCGAGCCTGTTGAAGGGGCACAGTTGGCAGCTGTCAGTTCGTTAACTCAGAGAAGACATGTGGAGAGAGGACCTTCCTTCCCAAAATAAACAAATAGCAGTGGCACACATCTTCCCAGGCAACTGCACAGGGGGAGGGAGAAAGTGAAAATTGTGCTTTTCTTTCTTTGTCTCCTTTTAGTTCTGCATGGCGGCTCAGACAAATCTAAAACCTAGTGAAATCGTCAGGCCCCAGAATCCATGAAGACGAAGACGAATAATGGGCTGCAAGCACAAAACACATATTTAGCATTGTGGATGATGTGTAAATTTATAAAGAGTCTCCACTTAGGAAGGCAAGGGAGGGACTGCTCCAGCCAACTGCAAGAAGTCATATCAGTAGGAACAGTTTTGTGTTATAATGTCATTTAAAAACATTTATATATTCCATTGTGTGTAATGTTCCTTCTAAAACACGTTTGTGCTTCCTCTGAGATTTTTAAATGAATAATATTAAAAGGTGGTCTACAGCCTGTTTCCCCATGTTTTAACAACGTGTGTGGGAATATATGTCGGAATTTTTCTGAGCCAGACACGAGGGAATCATGATTTTCACCTTTGGTCAGCCATTGTGTTCATTTCCATTGTGTTTTTTATGCACATGTCCTTTTATGGTGACCCCCAAAATACAAAGAGAACAGGGCTGAACAGGAAAACTACATTTATATGCCAACAAGGAAATGTGTTTGGGCTCATTTGTTTTGTCTTTTTTTTTTCTCTTCAGAAAAAAAGAGGAATTCCCTGTAAAGATGGCTACAGACTCAGGAGTCAAATAAATCTCCCAATCACAAAACACAATTACCACCAATCCTGACCTATTCATAAAACCATACACAAACAAAAAGGAGGCACACTAGACTAAATCTTGTTGTGACTGTATAGTGATTTTTTTTGTATTTTAGTGTCTTCATATTATTCCTTTAATGGCCTGTAGCTTCCCTGTGATATTATTCCTGTACCCTTTGCAGTTTACTGTAGGATTACTGTACTATAGTCGCCTTCATGGATGACTGAAGGGCTACTGAAAAAGGATGCGGATCTGCAAACATTGGTAACACAATGTGAGAACAAGCTCCATCACTGTTTACCCGCTACCCCGCTGCAACCGCGCGCGTGCACAAATACACTCGGATTTTATCTTTTTCTTTACCTGCGTGCATTTTGGGACATGATAATAGGGTTGGACATCATTAGAGCGACTTTTTAATTTTTTTTCTATTCATGATGGTAACCAAAGTGGAAAAAGAAAAAGTCCTCTAAATATCCAGCTAACCACTCAATGACAGATGATAGAAATGAATTTACAAATATACGGAAAAACAAATACTGATAGACATCGGACAAATATTCAACACTGCGGTCAAATGTTTGGACGTTTTTTTTTTTTACTGAAAAACTCTAATTAGTATTCGCGCTGATGTGGACATTTCATTTCGGGAAAGGAGGTGGCCCTTTTTTCACGGAGGGGTGAATGAAGGCTTTCACAAATTTAACCAACAGACAATTTTAGACTGCTGCTGCTGCTGCTGCTGCTGCAAGGCAGCAGAAGGCTTGCACCTGTACAAAACGTAAAACACTTTATGTTTTTGAATATAACAGTTTTTATAGGCTACTACTATCTATTTTATCTAGCCTATAATATCCTCGACTACTCATCCTGAAAGAAAACCATAATTAAATTAAAATAAATTAAAAATAGCGCAAAACTGAAGTAGACTACTAGAATAATGTAATCTATTCTAAGCATTATTGAAAATGCAGATTTAGGTCACTGTTCACCACGAGAGTCCACTGCAAAAATATTAAAGAAATAGTACAGGGACTTTTCATTGATTACATCAATAGCTACCTAAATAAATATATAATTTTATAATGACACATAAATTACACCAAAGAATATTCATGATTAGATTACTCAATTTTTCACTTCCGTTTGTTAATCTAGGTATTTTACGAAGTGAAAATTCGATGCTAATTTATAACTTATTTGAGTCTTTATCCAAGGAGCCTAATAAAAATTTTCTGGTGTCTCTATAATATATTTTTATTCATATGAATTTTGGCCCCATAATGACCATCGGCCGGAGGTCTTATAGATTGCTGAGGCACCTTTTTGAACACTTCCTCCTGCATACCTGCGTCTCTCCGTGCATTTCCTAAAGCCCCGCAGAGAGAGGGGACACCCCGGGCCCTCTGCTGTCAGCGGTCAACTGCTCACTTCCTCTCCTTCTTATTTAGGGATTTACACTAATATTTAGATAGGATAGGATTTTATAGGTGGAGTGCGCCGCGGCGGTCCCCAGCTGCAGTCACGCAACATGAATTTGAAAATCATTGTTTTTATTATCAGGAATAGCGCGTGATTTATTATCTGTTAAATGATGTGAGCGTGTAATTAATAATTGCATCAGCCTGGCTGCGGCGGAGACAGGCTCGTTAAATTAAAGACAACACAGTGATAAAAACATCAAAGGGCACTGGATGCAGTTTTATTGTGCGTCTGAGGGAAGCAGGCAGACAGACAGACGAACGAGAGACTACTGATGACCTAATCACATCTCTGTTTATTAATAACACAAAAAGAACATCCTCCGAGCCTCGACGTTCACGAGACCAGCGCCATTTAATGAGGCCTGGCACGGGAGGTTTTGTCATGTTACCACATCAGGACACACGCGGGACCACACAGGCCTCTCCAGCAGTACATGAGGAGGAACAGAAGCATCCGACACTCATGTAAATGACAACAGAAAGAAAACCAACAGCGCGTGCTGTGTGTGACTGAATGTCTCCAACGAAAGTCACACAGCAATCAGACTGCTGCTTTTTGTTTGTTATATGTTTTATCAAACAGTGCGTTCCTGCGCTCTTTCGTGTGTAAAGCACCATGACACCGAAGGCCCTGGTGGCCCTGTCATCTGTGAGCAGTAGCCTTTCAGTTAGTTGACTTCTGTAGAGTCCCGCTGTGCGGCCCAGGGGGTAAGCAAGGTAGGCTAAAAGAAAAGAGAATAACGCGTGAAGAGGGTGTACAGGCTTCAATTTTCAGGTGTGAAATAAAAGTGTAAACATTCCCAAAATTTAAACTGCAAAAAAAAAAATCTGCAAATTAAAATTTATAGTAAAGGCCTACTTTCAGTTTTATCAGGGGCAGAGAATTTAATTTAGCTTTTGCACTAATCAACTGCATTAAATAACACGTGGCAATTAACATTACTCCACATCAGCAAGGCGTAATGGCACTTAATGTGCACCTGGACAACAAGTGTTGGTGTTCATACCAAAATACTGACTTAAATCCATTTTAAAAAGACTTCGGTTCAGCAGTAACTGATAACTAGTCACGATCAATAAATCCAAGGCTGTTTCCCTCCACATGAACAATATGAAGGCATCATTTAAATACTTTGTTACAGAAATGAAATCCCCACACCGACCACTGTGTGAATAATGATTATAACATCGTCACGTGTTCAATAAAAGCAAACAGACATACAGAGATGTGAGTCTATATTGACAACAGAGCAGCAGAGAGAGAGAGAGAGAGAGAGAGAGAGACTGGACAGTGTACCAGCGCTGTTCTGTATCCATCAGTCAGTGAATGGAGAACACGGTGCCTGTATCCTCTAATCAGTGAGGGCCGTACTTTGCTCACTTCGTCTAGTCTTTGTCAGCTTTGCATTTGACTTCAGGACGCAGTCGGCAGCACGCAGAGTCCCAAAGAGCAAAGACATGTCAAACACCGCCAAAGATGTGCGTAAAAA
Organism: Lepomis gibbosus; assembly: GCA_029875015.1. Taxonomy (NCBI): domain Eukaryota; kingdom Metazoa; phylum Chordata; class Actinopteri; order Centrarchiformes; family Centrarchidae; genus Lepomis; species Lepomis gibbosus. Next base: position 11,487 of record JAPMOB010244390.1, on the reverse strand, counting down.
AACATACAACTCTATTTTTGGGCTCCTGCTGCTTCTTGAATGTTGCATCGAACACTGACTATGACATTATGGCAGTAACCACGCTTTGAATACATGCGGCGCTCAAATGAGCTTGTTGTCCAGCTTCATGGAAAGTGTGCAGCTGTTGTTTACATTTTATGGAAACTTCTACCTCCATACCTCCTCGTTGCTTACAGGCTGTAGCTGCAGAGGTTTTGTTTGCTTGTGTGTTTCGTTGCTTTGCCACTTCTGTACAGTGGCAGAAACTGCATTCATACCAAGCTTTAAAGTGTTTATTTTACCCAGTGAATCGATACTTAATGTTATTTACTGTGAGCTGTCGAATAAAATGCTGCTCTGGCCCTCCCTCTAACTCCACAGCACTTTGTGTGTTAGTATATTTTTTTAGTTGGGGGAAATTCAGCTTGTTGTTAAATATTTTTTCCGTTTTAAAGTTAGTAGCAATGCTGAATGCCTCCGCTGTGTGCTTTGGCCGCCGCTGAGGCCTGGGAGCGCATTCCAACACAGTCTCTTCCCATTTTGATCTGCTCCTGTATTTTGTCTGTTATCACCTGAGTATTTACAAAGGAGGCTTCCGACTTGGCAATGATGAAGTGGAGTCGGTATCGATGGCATCATATCTGATTAAAAAAAAGGCCGGCATACACTGGGAGGAATTTATCATCCGGGCGACGCTTACACTGGTTTTGAAAGCGCCATGCGTGATTTATTTTATAGAGTAATCAATGAACTATCTATCTATCTATCTATCTATCTATCTATCTATCTATCTATCTATCTATCTAAATATTTGTCCCAAACAACAAATTGCAGGAGTTTATTTATGCTCGCTGCCTCCCATGGAGAAACATCCAAAACAAATAGGGCTAATCCTCTAACTGCTTTATCCCATTAGATCCCCGCTGCTGCTTTCACACTTAATTCAGTGACTCCGGTGTAAATTAGACTATCCGCCCGCTATCGCAGCAGCTCCAACAAAATACATCGTTGGTTGCTGCACATTAAAAGCTGAACCTCGATAAGCTGAGAACCAACAAGGCGATAGTGGAGGCGCGAGGCGGAGAGGTCAAGTCCAGCTCCGGTCTGCAGTGCCACGTGTGTCTCTGTTTGCTGGCTGCACGAAAGGCGTTTTGCTCAGTGAAATGTCTGTCTTTCTGTGTGTAGCAACGTACACAAGCAGCGCAAATGTCATATACAATCGGGTTACACATTACACTATAATTGATACATAAGCGCAGGAGAGTAGTGAGTCATTCCTTAAATGAAATAAATTCCATCTGCCACTTCTTGTCCACTTGTGCATTTCTTTGATCCATATTTTCTTTTTTGCCTTCATCAATATTCATATTTATATGTGTTGGGCTACTTGACTCAGAAAACACCCAAAACAATTTAAATTAATGTAAATTAACTTTATTTATGTTTTTTCTAATCTGTAATTCAATGGGGCTTTATTGCCATGGGAAGCAGAGCTTACATTGTCAAAGCAAGTGTGAAATGAAAACAACAGGGACTTAAACAGAGTATGTGTGCTAAATAAGTATTTATATAGATATGTAAAATAAGATGCAGTTAAAAATTTAAAGAAAACTACATTTTCAGAATGAACTCCTGCGTAAAAGACACAACTTCTGTTGCACCCTGATGTTCCAGGCAAAATCGAGGCAGGATCAGCTCTATCTGGGCTACAACACCTAAAACATGCAAAACGCACATATATGCCCATTATTTACTGGAAAATTGGCGCAGTTAGAAGCCGGACATTGCAATGACGTTGGAGTTGAATTCGATTGACTGACACGGTCTTATTGAAATAAAACATCCAGTGCAGAGCACAGACACTTTTTTCCTAGTGGTGCAGGGGAGGCGTGGATCTCGCTCACTTTTGACATTCTCATAGCAGTAGTAGCTTCTCCTCAAGGCAGGACTCAGATGACACCACCCCGCCACCGACCGGAGAAGAAACAAGGGAAGCTCTCTCTCTCTCCTCTGTGCGGACGAACTGTTTTGACATCAGGACGCGTTCAGAGGTTCATCAAATGAATCTGACCACCGGGGAGCTTTTCGCGCCTTCAGGATAGCCGTGGGAATACTTTACTAACAAACTACCCCAGTCTCGCGCACCTACGGAGCGCCGGTGGCGGAATGTGAAAACCCCATTTTGGCGCATGTTCTTCTCCATTGTGCGCAGCCTTCTCCTGCTTTCTGCTCGGTTGGAAAGCGGAGGAGGGACGGCTTTTCCCGACTCGATTCCTTGCCTATGGACGACGGCGGTCCCCTCTCTCCAAAGGCAAATGCTTTCAGTATTGCCTCTCTGATTTCGGCTGCAGAGCAAGCAGGAAACGCAGCGTTTGACAAACAGAGCACTGGCCTGAACAAGCTAGACCTGCACAACCACAGTTCCTTTAAAATGCACTACAGCACTGTCACCCGGGAAATGGAAGGTAAATCTGTTTGTTGATGCCCACAGAGCTGCTGTAGCATGTATACGTCTCATCTGAAATTACATAACGCCCTTGTATTTCCTCGGTTAATCGTCATTCTTGAAGTGCACAATTGAAATCAAAGCGCAAAACCACATATGGTGCGTTGTTTTTAAATGCATGACTGAAATGGTTGTGAAAATAAATTCTGGCACAGTTGGAGCTCTATGAAAAACAATACAAATTCAGTCCTGGTAATCACCATCAGGGAGGAGAAGTCTGCATACAAAGCAGCCAGTGGAAAAAAGGTTTCCCATTGGAAAACCACAAAGCGCTGAACAAAGAGTCAACTTTAATTCGTGGACAGGATCACACACATTGATATGAAGCCAATGGGAGGAGGGTTTACACGGGCACCCTGTGCGTAATGGTAAAAAACAGACCATAATATGAATATCCAGCTGGAAGGGCTGTATATCCATTCCATACATCTATTTGCCCAATAGCTAGAACGCAACAGTCACATGCCGCGTGTTTGTTTGTTCATGCAAATCAATGTGTGTTTACCTGTTAACCCGTTTACACTCAGCTCTGCCGGCCAGGTCCTCTATTGTTTGCTAACGGGGTGATGTGGGCGATACCCTTATCCAAAAGTTAAATGGGTGCCGGAAAGCCCATTAAAAAGGGGCGCACTTCTCTGTCAATCAGTCTCGTCCCAAGGCGAGGAAAAGGCACATTACCTGCAGTTCCTTATCTAAATAGAAATAAGAACCGGTTTTATCGCAAAGGGGAGGCCCTCTGCGTCAGATAAGAGAGGAGACTGCGTCGCAGTGTAACACACTGCAGCAGCGCACAACAGAGGCCGCTCAGAGCAAAAACTAATTCACACGCACTCGAAGCTCCTTTCCGTGAATAGCTCAGAGATCATCCGCGAGCTCCGCCGATTTTTGGAAACATTTCATCATTTTTTAGACGATTGCTATTTTAGATCAGGCAGACTGTAGTATGTTGGCAGTGGACGCAACCTCAGGGATTAATAAGCAGCCGAGACGGAAACTTTTAAACCGAAACGGGTGCTTTTGTGCATGACATCTTCATCTGGAGATCACTGAATGCTGCTTCTGTTTTTACCATCTGTCTTATAACCGACTTAAAGTGCAAGGCATATTTAGTAAATCCAGTTTTTTGGGATGATTTCAGCCATATCCAGTCCGTGGCTGACGCAGCTGTCCCATTTTTGCGATGTTGCAGCCTTCACGACGAGCAGCCTGAGCAGCCTCAACACGCAGGGGGGCTACCATCTCTCTCCGTCCCCCGGGGACCCCTACAGCCAGCATGAATCCCACTTCGAGCCCTGCCCGGCCGCGCAGCACAACTACTATCCGGGGTCTAACCCGGGCCAGGCCCCGCCGAGTGACAACGGGACTCCCAACTGTTCCTCCTCGTCGTCCAACTCCACACCGAACAGCAAAACGATAGTGAAGAAGAACCCCAAAGTGGCCAACATTAACGTTCAGCTGGAGATGAAAGCTTTATGGGACGAATTTAATCAGCTGGGCACGGAGATGATCGTTACCAAGGCTGGCAGGTGAGCACAAACTATACATAAAAATTAAAGTTAACTTTTCTCCTCATGCACATTTAGTAGACCGAACAAATAAACCGAGTAGCTTTATTATAACATTTATTTTGAGATTTATGCTGATGAGGCGAATCAGATATGCAGGACATACATTTAGATTTAGCTTGTGTCTTTTCATGTGACAATATACAATAACAAACAGTAGACTGCCAAACTAAATAAGGATAAAGGAGTTTGATTCAAAATGTTTTTTAGTCTTCTAGAGGCAAAATGAACAATCTTATTTCCCTATTTACAGTTTTTCTTAAACCAGAAAACATAAACCTATGTGTGGGTGTAGAGGGGTAAAACTGTCTGCATTATAGAATAATTAACAGAACCCATCATCTTGCTTTTTGCAAATAAAGGCTTAAAATGTTTATTTACAAGCCACATGAATTAAATGAAAAACACAATATTTATGTCGTCTGTGTGGATAAAATACAGCCTATTGAATTTAAAGCTGTGCAGGGGAGCAGTTCAGACCTGCCGCGGGATATTTTAAACGAGGTCAAACGCATGGATGCGTGTGTGTGTGAGCTGTAAACATCATGTTGATATGATCCTACTGCGTTTTATAGATCCTAAACGAAAAACCGTGACTCTCGGGTGGTTTTCTTCACCGTAGGTTTCAGTTTTACGCACCGCTGTTCTACGCCATATTATGGAACTTTTCATCCATAGGCCTTTACATGTGTGGACAAAGAGCAGCTCACACGCTGACTGCAGTCTTGTTTTTTTGTCGGGCCTCAACACGTGTTTACCGTTTTTCCTATTTCGTCATTATAAGAGTGTCTGTCTCCTTCACTCCCTTTCCTCTTCAAAAAAAAAAAAACAATTTTGGCTACATAAATTACACGAATACACTGGCTGTGATTTGGTTAATTATTAAAACAGAATATGGCAACATAAGGAGTTCTGATTGGTCGATTTTGCCTTTTAATTTCCAAATTTTAGATGAATTCTAAGTGCTATTTTTGGTGCAGAATTTACACGGTACTTAATTCTGCTTGTATCCGCGTGAGAGACAAAAGTCAACCAGCGTTGACCTCTGATTCTCCAATAAAATGTTACACTAATATTCAGTATTATTGTCCACCAGTAAACACTAAATATACCAAGTATATCTATCTTCAAGTGCCGTCCTGAGTTGTTTTATATTAGAGTAAAATAAAGAGGCATGGGATAGTTGATTTAATTCTGAAAGCGAGGGCTCTGCAGTGTCTGACAGGAGAAATGAGATCTGCAACAGAGCACTTTAAAAGCTCCTTCAGCCTCACCTAGCCACAACACTGACGTTAATTGAGCGTTGATTTTAGGATCCCTTTCACTGACTCAGCGGATTACTCAACTCTCCGCTGATGTTCTGGGTGGATTTAGATGTGCCCCACATATTAACCTAGACGAGGTGGAGGGGGGAAAACAAGTGTTTGTGTGCAGAGGCGCTGCCCGAGCCGCCGCATATAAAACCAGCAATTAGAGCACAAATCTCATCCAAATCGATAGAGACAGAGCAGATTAATGATTGTTTAAATATGAATATTTCAGTACGCAGAGAACACTGCTGCTAAACTTTCCCTGTTGTGTTTTTCATACAAATAGAATTGTGGATATGTTTTCCTCTGATCCTGATGATAAAAAGTTCAAATACAAAGCTGAACTCTTTAAAGAGTACACACCTCGCGTACCCAAATAACGCCCGTCTGCGCGTGTGTGTTTCCACTACATGTGTGTAGCCATTCATGTGTCTGGAAGTCATCAAAAGAGCAGAAAAGACGTTAAAGCGTCTTGCCAGAAATTACAAAAGCAGAGCTAAAAAGCAACAAACGCGAGCTCAATTCAGATCAGGGGGAGTTTTATTACGCACGGGCTGAATCACGTCATTCCCAATAGCTTGAAGCCTCTGTCTCATTGTAGCCTGAAGCTCGGGCCAAATTAAGCTCTCTATGCCTGGAGGTGCATGTCTTTCTGAAAACAAAATACTTTGTTTGCCCCTCTGAAGATTTCCAACTGAACAGCACCGTCCACACACACACACAGATAAAGGTTTTAAAAAGCAGGACATAAAAACTATATTTGCACCCATGCAACCATTTCAAGCCAAGATTAAACAGTCTTTTTTTGTTTACCAGGAGAATGTTTCCAACTTTTCAAGTGAAAATATTTGGGATGGATCCCATGGCAGACTACATGCTCCTGATGGACTTCCTGCCTGTAGACGACAAACGTTACAGGTAACTTTCTGGATGTCTTTAGACGACGGCAACACGCGTGTCACTAACAGGATCATGACGCCTTGTACTAGTCCGGAGTGTTTCACTGAGCTGCACAAGCCACGCTTTGCAGCAACAAATTCCATTAGCAAAAATAAATTAAAAAAACACCGTATAAATACATAAAAAATACATGCATGAATTCATGACTACATAGGCTACAGACATTATTATTATGCATGTTTATAGGAGAGCATTTATAAATATATTGGTGACATGCTGTCATATTTTGACCTCAACTCATCCATGAAAATTCTGTAGACTGTGCGTAAGTAGGCGAATTTTATGTAAGTCTAAATGAATAAAGTCGGACAGCCGAGACCCTGTGTCTAATTGACTGTGTTCGGTCTTACAGGTATGCTTTCCACAGCTCATCTTGGCTGGTTGCCGGTAAAGCCGACCCCGCCACACCGGGTAGGGTCCACTACCACCCGGACTCTCCGGCCAAAGGCGCCCAGTGGATGAAGCAGATTGTCTCTTTCGACAAACTGAAGCTCACAAACAACCTGCTGGATGACAACGGCCATGTGAGTAGGCCTACGCGACTGGAACAAATGCATGTAAAAACAAATATAAACGAACACAGCAACAAAACAAAAAAACAATTGCAAATAGTTTAGTAAAATATGGAAAAATTTCACTGACTGAGATTTTACCGACACCTTAAGGGCTCAGAACTTCTATAAACTCACCATACAAATCCCAGGAGAAGCATGATTACCGTTAAAGACAGGTTGCGCGTTTTTATTCGCCCTCACATTGATTGATACAAGTAATTTAACAGTAATAAACCTTGATATTTTGACTAACAGTCAGATGTTGCCAAAAGACTATTTTCAGTCCACACAAATCTGCACTGAACATCAGGCTTTCCTCCAAAAATGACGCCAAGGACGTGGAATATTTCACCACTGGAAATCATTTCAGCCCTTCCCGAGTGTTTCCGTGTGTCAGTGCGTTAGGCGTAGTTATGAAATCAGAAAGAAAACGAGTTTGGGGGGAATGTTTGAGCAAATATTGAAAAGCCTGAGACTGCTGGATACAAGTGTCCACCATGGCCCTGAGAGATTAGTTATTAGTTGAAATGAGAATTGTGTTGATAAAATATTCTCAGGTGACCTTACACACTTAGAGAGACATGTTTTAAATGGCTCTGCACATTTAGGAGCGTCAGAGTATTTCTGTATTTAATGGCATTTGCCAAACCTGGTTATATCCTCAAATACGTATGCTGGAAATACCTGACAGGATTTTAATATTTAATATAAAGATGCTCACTAAAGTACCTCGACCGGTACATTATTAAATTAAACAAAATCATCTTATTTATTATAGTATAATAATATAACATCAAATCAAATAGTCTTACTTGCAGAATGTAAGGCGTCGAGCCTTAATCCAATAAATCTATAATAGTGCTGATGAATCCTGTTTTTTACAGATCATCCTGAACTCCATGCACCGATACCAGCCCAGGTTTCATGTGGTTTATGTGGACCCCCGCAAGGACAGCGAGAAATATGCGGAGGAGAATTACAAAACCTTTGTTTTTGAGGAAACCCGCTTCACCGCGGTCACAGCGTACCAGAACCACCGGGTAAGAAGCATTTGTTATATATGAAACTGTCATGGCGTGATGTGCAGAAACGAACCGCAGCTATGTGCGGGAGCGGCCTGATTCTACAGGAAAGGGGTCCCCAACGGGTATGGGTACAGATGAGACCACTGTGACCACAGGGTGGGCCTAGAAAGGGGTCACTTATAATAAAAAAAACAATAGAAATAGTCTGTTTTGTCGCGCTATTTTGTGTAAAAAACGAATTAATCAGCAATGTTCAGTTGTGCACAATCTCTTCCATTGCGCGCTTTTTGTGCGTAAATGGCGCCTCTGCTCTGCGCTTCATTTTCCTGCGTCATACCTGCTCTGTGTTCCATCAGTTGTGTTTATATTTACACATCAGCGCATTCATCAGTTATTTAGAGCGACTCCTGACGAGTGACACATTACATCAGAAAGAAGAAGAGCGCGGGAGTCGGTTCCTTTATTATAATATTATTGTATATTCTATTATTGTAAAATATCCGTAGTGATCAGGGGATGAAATAATTCTATTTGATGTTAAATGTCAGTTTTTTTATTTTTTACAGTGGGTTAATTATGGCCTTTATAATGTAACTCACAAAATGTTACACATTAGCAGAGGGGAGAATGAAACCACGTGACATTATGAAGATGATTGTGAGAAACGTGTTCAAGGTCTGATTCTGAGTAATTTATGACTGGGACTGTACATGGGGAACTACAAATGAGACGCTTTGCTGCTGCAAATGTCACAAAAGAGTTCAGAAGTAAACAAAGTCAAAAATGATATGTATTAACCGGCAGTCATATGAGTTTACTAGTGTTTTAAATAACACTGAATGGACATGAGGCTTTAGCCCTGAACAACAGACCTGTAACTGTTGGCTTACGTGTCTTATTAAAGACAGCAGTGTGTTCAAATGTGATTTTTTCAAAGACAGAGCAAGCTCTCCTAAACGTTTCAGTCCATGCTGCTGGCCTATCACTGCTGTCCTTTCTAATAGAAATCAAATGCAGCGACTAACTAAAAGAGAAATGGCATTGTGTTTGACTGCAGTGTGCAGCACTGAGGTTTATTTTATGTTGTGCTCTGGATTTCAGATCACACAGCTGAAGATAGCCAGCAATCCTTTTGCAAAGGGCTTCAGGGACTGTGACCCAGAGGACTGGTGAGCCCTTTCACTTAAACAATACTGTCTTATTGGCATGTTTCCACACGGTGTAAGAATGCCAGAAAGAATTTGCAAAATAGTTTTGCTGTTTGTTTTATCTCACGCAGGTGCCAGATGGGTGGAGTTTGCCATATAAAAGAAGTTTAGAAATTACTGGACATTGTTTAAAAGTGCTTTTCATGTCATTGACGAATTACCAGACACTCTTGTAATTGTCACATTGGAGTCAACCCCACCCATCTGGTATAGTCAGGCAGCTACAACCAATGCAAAGATTCAGACTCTGTTCATCCAGCTCCGTAATTTAACTTCTCCGTTTTCTTAAAAGCATTGACTGAAGCGATTACGCTCAAGTTTATGGGAGTTTTTCATTATTTTATAGAGCGGACCAATCAGAATCATGTAAAAGCTTACTTCACATTTCATTCACTGTGAATTGGCAGCTTGTCAATGTATAAATGCTCATTACATGCATCAGTGTAAACTCTTAAATGTGCATTCATCATTTTAATATATAATAAAGAAATTGTGCCCTTGACATTCATTAAATGAGTATGTAACTAAATCCATTCTCCCTGCTTCAGGCCCAGGAATCACAGGCCAGGCTCTCTGCCAATAATGAGTGCCTTTGCCAGAACAAGAAACCCAATGTCATCTCCCCCTCAGCAGAACGGCACAGAGAAAGGTCTGCAGCTCGCTCTGTGTTTCATTTCAAAACCCATGCCTGCTATCAAACGAGAAACACAGTCACATTAAGTTATTCAGCCTTTACATGAAAACATTTGTCTTTAAGCTGCTGATATATTTCACCTCATTTTCTCTTAATTTAATCTCATTAACTTAATCGCAGTATCAGGCCAATACTGGCTTTTAATTAAACATCAAATATCAGTCAGTCAATGTCATCCACTGCCAACATAAAAGAGGTTTTTATGCCATTACATAGCTGACCACAGCTTCACAACACAATAAAACCTGAAATGAAAATTTAATTTTCATGACATTATAATTTAATTATTAGTTAAATAATAGTTTCCCTGGGATTTAAAAAGTTTCTTATCCATCTGCAGGAATTTTGTGACTGTGTTTTTTATTGGGAAGCTCCTATTTGGAATTTAAACTTCAACATTTTAAGTGAAATGCATCTTTAAAATTTTATATGCATGAATATATTTAATATTGAATGAGTATTTTTAGTGATAACTCATATTTATAGTTTTTCTCAGCTTCAGTGCAGACTTTTGCTATGTAGTTTTCCAGGTACTGCTTTCATCTTGCCAATAATATATGAATACTGCTCATTTTGGGAGAACTACAATTGTCAAATGAGTATTTGTTATATATCAGTGCATGGTACAAACAGTTTGCATTTTGCTGGCAAACACTGGTATCAGTATGAGCATTCAAAAACCCATTTCTGTTGTTAGCTCCTGTAGTTTGGAGCGCAGAACTGAACACACTGTTTAGAAAAATATCCTGTATGGTATGAAGTATGCCCAGCACACTTGGCCAGCTCTCACTGTTCTCGTGTCTCTTCCTGCACAGAGGACAGTAGGCGGGACTACGAGAGAGACCCCAGCGGCACGCCCATACACGCCGACCCAGCTCACCAACTGATGTCCCGAGTCCTCAGCCCCTCCTTGCCCGTCCCGGGAGGCCTCCACGCCGTCCCACTCACCAGTGGCCGACCCAGCCCTCCTCACGACCTTCGGTCAGACCCCCACCCTCTACCCCCAGACACCCTGCACCACCACCCTTACAAGTACCCCACCACCTATGAACACTACCTGGGAGCAAAGACCAGGCCGTCGCCCTACCCTTTACCCAGCATCAGAGGACACACGTACCATCACCACATGAACCCAGCCACAGCTAACATGTACTCAGCCACCAGTGGCCCCTCTAACTATGACTACGGGCCCAGATAATGACTGCTGTTCACCGGGGCTAACAGCGCACAGCACTATGGGAATGGAAACAGGCAGGAAAGGCAGAGCAGTCCTGTCTATTGATGGCTTATGCAACCTGCGGGGTGCATTCATGGGCTCAAACTGCTTTCTGCTGGATAAACCCTGCCGTATTTATTTAAAGGAAATGCATCTTTGGGCACCTGCTCTGAGTCCGTGAAGAGGTCTGCTTTGACCTATAAACCCAAATGGCAATAGCTCCACACCAGGCCACCACTTACCTGAGCGGTGCAGACATTGAGCCAGCAAACAGAGGAGGCAGGAGGGACCTCTCCTTAACACGGACAATACCTTTTGATCACAGACTGGAATTTAATTCTTTTTCTTGTGTGTGTGTGTTGGATGCACTTTTTGATTTGCCTTGTTTTTATTGCTTTCAAAAAAGCCATATGTTATATAGTCCATCAACCTTCTAGGTAGACGAGATG
>JAPMOB010244387.1:0-13864 GCA_029875015.1 Lepomis gibbosus | reverse complement strand
GTGTGTGTGTGTGTGTGTGTGTGTGTGTATGACAAAGAGAGAGAGAGAGAGAGAATCTGTATTTTTTGATTCTTTAAATTATGTTAGCCAAAGAGAGTGAAAAAGGTTATTCATATTTCTATAGACATGCTATAGTTACAGTAGTAGATCAGTCATCCCTTCTCTCCATACTGGCCACATTAGTGATATATTCCTAACAAGATTACCCTACAAAGCTGTTATCAAACTGTAAAGGAAAGCTACAGCTAATGTCTGTAGAGTCAGTTAGACTGTATGGAGCAATTAAACACAGAAAAAAGAGCTCTGGTGGTCAAATTTGTATGAATAATGCAAGGTGAAACTTTTTTCACATTCTTTTTTTCAGGTTGCTGAAGCTAATATGAGGCTTCAGCACTCTGTGTCAGCCAAAACAAGTGGGTCTCCACTACGTCTTTTCTTTAGATAATTTCCGCAGACTATTTCCTTGCAAAGCCATGGTGACGGTACACTGTCAGCAAACCCACACACATCTTCCGGAAGGAGAGGTTGATTTGGCTAATTCAGTCTGCTGAAGCCTCATATTAGTTTCAGAGGAACAACGACAGTGGATTTTGTCTCATATTTTTTTACAGTGTGGTCATGTTAGGAAGGGATCAACGACACCCTCAGCACACATATGTGTGCACATGAGTAAAACACAGACTTACAAACAAATCTGAACCTGTCCTTTGATAAAGTGCGCAAATGCTACTTAAACAGCAACTTTACCAACTAGCTTACAACCATCTAAAATGTTCACATCCTTGTCACTCTCTTACAGCTTCTCTATTCTCTTTCTATTCATCCTTCCTCTCTCTCCATCCTTCTCTTCCACAACCCCCTCCCTCTGGTGAGCCCTTTCACACTTTGCTTTTGTCACCTTTCCACATGGAAGAACAATTGCGCTCTGACGGAGTTCACTCTGTCTCCCTCTTTCTCTCTCCACCCTCCCCTCCCACACATCCTCTCCTCGCTGCCACTCTCTTGGATCCAGAGGGAATCACACTGTCTGAACCAAATGTGCCACAAACTTGTCAGATGATGTTTGTTTTCCATCCCCTTTCCGTACTCTTCAGCGTGCGTGTGTTTTAACTCTGTCTACATATTTGACAAAGTGCTGTGACATGCGCCGCACTCGCGCGTCAACAGAATGAAAATATGCAGCGTCATTATTGAAATAGGAATCTGCAGAGAGGGGAAAAGAGCGGCGGCCAGACTGAGTCACAAGGTTTGTGTGATAATAAGGTTTGTATGTTCAGACAGCTTGTTAGCATATTTGTGCAGACTGTAAGTAAACAACCTTTCCACTAAGGCTCCCTAGAAACTTTGAATAAGGGATATTTTGATGAAAACCAAAGGTGGTTAAGGGACTGAACAGCTGCGTTCTTGCCAACAAAAACTGAAACAGAACTCCTCAGAGAAACAAACTCTCTATCCAAGAAACAAGCTCCATTTTACTGAAGACATTATTTGCCTCCTTAAATAACTGCTACTGTGTGCAGGCTGGCTCAAAGAGAGATTCAACATGCCATTTAGCGTAGCATAGTGTGGCTCCTGTGGATTTTAGGGAAGTCAGATAGATTAGCAAAATTAGAACTGACTAAGTGACCAGTCATTCTAAAGAATAATGCGTTCCAGTCCCTTTGATCAGCCACCGCTATAACTCTTAATCCTGGAGATATGGACAACTTGGCCTTCCAAAAGTAGCACAACCAAGGGCTCCATTCTGTAACTGATCAACGGTGGACAGGACAAAATGATGGCAAGAAGAAGTGCAGGGCAAAAGAAACTAGGCAAGAAGGACAGTTAGAAGGGTATCTCTGCTGAGGAGCATTGTAACTCACCTCTGGCAATCCCACACTGTAAATACACCTCTAAAACTCATCCCAAACTTTGGCAAGACGCGGCACTTGCACCAGCATCCTTTATGAATGTCAAACGCTGTGAGAGGAAAATGATTACGTTGCAAAGAAGACAGGGAGGCGGAACAGGAGGGGGTGGGTGAAAGAGAGAGAAGAAAAATCACTTTGATGGATTATGCCCCTCGTGGGACAACCTTGTAACATTTTTGGACAGGATTCTGACTTGCCCAGATTCTCTGCTACAGCAAAGATTTTCGTTTTTCTTCCATCTCCTTTTGTCATCCCAGACATGCGCTGGCTGTGACAACTGCGCCAGCGCTGATACCTAATGATACCGCTTGCAGGAACTAATTACTACCAGTGATTAAGAGAGGAGACGTGGCTTCTACCACACATGCTGTCTTTGGGTGGGGGAGCATTTTAATTGCCTTTGCCAAATAAATGATGGCCAAAGATGCATGGACCCAGGCTTCTTAATGGAGTCTTAGTGCTTGGTGGCAAAGAGCGAAGACTTCAGGGCCATTGGCACTCCCTGCACACAGATGGTGCTGCCTGTTCACGAGCGGCGCCTGTTGTTGATCGGTACGTTAAGGGCACCTGTGAAATTAAACAGACAAATGAATTCCCCACCGGCTGCAAAACAGAATATTAGCATTTCATGAAAGATGGCTAAACTGAGGCATGCATTAACAGCTTTTAATGCCAAAGGGCAAAGCATTTTGAGGTAGTTAGTCAGAGGTTTGGGCCTGTAAAGTTACTCAAGGAAGCGAAGATAAGGCTGTAGTCTCAGCTGGGTGTTGGAGATGTGGTGCTTGTGCAGTTTTGTTAGCCCTTAAGCACATCTAGACCTAATTAACAATCATGTTTCACAGCAAGGTTATCTTTGGCAAGTATCCAGTCCAACCAATAATTCATTTACTTTCAACAGTAACACATCTTCCTGGGCAGTAAATGACTAAAAAAGATGGACATGGCTCTTGCAGGAGCACTTAGTGGTAAGCTACATAGTGTATATTTTGTCTTTTAATGGCTGCCATGAATAGCTCTCTCTGCACACTAATAATTAAAATGTCTGCTTCTTCACCTTAGTATGTTTTTAAATTCCAATCTCTGAGATTCCTGTTTATCTTTTTATTGATTTGGGGGACACCTTTGGTAGTGGGAAGTCATTGCTCTGTGTTCTTGCACTGTATTTTCCAGCAATCCCTTTGCAACTGTGTCACCAGTACTCTGACTGGACTGTCAGCAGCTAATCTTAAACAAACTAAAATGACACTAGTGAGGCAAACACAAAGGCATAATTTAAGATGGTGTCTAAGTGCAACCATGTCCACAGAGACACAGTAATAGCTACACTGCATTACTACATTAAATATGATGACCTGATGACTATTTCATGATATTATTGCTGCAGACATGCTACATTTGCCTCAGATACTTAACCAATAACAACATCACATCAACTAAAGGCCTCTGCTGCTTGGTGCGTTTGCCACTGGACCTACTGTACATTAGCACTCAGCAATACATCTAAATAACTGCATCTCAATCTAGGCAGTCATCCAAAATAATAATGTAAGTCAATGTGCACTGTAGCTAATAAATGACAGCTCAATCAGTCCAAGAGGAAAATATCTGCATCACTCAGTCACCAACTCATTTTTTTTCATCCTCTTGGAAAGGCAATGCTGATGTTGACTCTTCCTTAAACTCAAAGACAGCTTGCTTTTTGCCTCCCTCTGAGCGAATAATGTTTTTCTATACTTTAAGTGTGGGCTTGCACAGATGGCGCTCTGTTCCTCATCCCCTCAGCCTGGGTTACTGCCTCTGCTAATACCACACAGTTGTTCTTCTATTTATTTCACTAACTACATACGCAAGGATTTTTACCTGGAAAACGTTACCCACCCTGACTATTGTAAAATGCTTCAAATGCAGATTAAAACTGTAACCACTGTGCATTACACCATACCAATATTTAACTCTCCATTTGAGCTACAATGAAGGAGGATGGGTAACATAGATCATTCACAGATGTACAGAATATTCTTCATGGATGTCTTAAATGTGCTTAGTGAGGAATTGGGAAAACAGAATTGATGATGGGGGACCAAATGCTTTCTTAATTGAATAATCTTCATTTTACTCATCGTAATCGGTCATATCTGGTAAACGGAGGCCTGAGCACGATACTACCTTGTGTTTCGCAGATTTTGTTCTTCTCTCCAAAACTGCCTTTGGAATTTCAGGCAGACCTTTGGTATACAAATCCTTTTGTTGCGAGCTGTGTGCAGGCAGTCGTACTGGTGAATCAATAGTAATTTAACAGTGAGTTATAGCTGGTTTGTGCATATACTGGACAGCGTGAGCACAGTATGATTCTGGTCTGTTTACTCAATGAGTGCTGAGTCAACAATAATGACACAGCATTTTTATTCTTTCTTGTTCTCCCCCTCCCTTTCTCCCCCTATCCCTCTTTGGGATTTCTCTGTTATTTTTCTTCTCTTGATCTCATTACATCATGACTTAAGGGCTGTATTCATTAAAGTTTAAAAGTACAATGCACTCCAAAGCCACTTGCGGTGAATAACGCAGACCCTGTTAGTCTGTCTGAAGCTCGCTCTCCATCGTTGTGTCTTCACTTCTTTCTGTCTTTTTGTTTTTCTGTACAATGCTGAGGACCTGGGACAGCCAGTTTCTTGCATTTGCTCTGCCTCTTGCTCACAAATGAGGCGGACCACTGAGAAACTCTGCCGACATGAAGACAGATGTTGAGATTGGCAGACGACAAAGCTCCCGTTTTTTAATTCAACTTTAGGAAAGTTGTTTTCATTGTTCTGTGTGAGCTCTATTGAAATTGTCTTTTTTCTAAATGTAAATGTACGTCTCTTTGATTGTTGTATTCTATTTTTATACCTTGGGCCTTTGCAAAGTATCATTTTACCCCTGAAACGACAGAACTTGATTCATCAACTGTTGTTCGTTTAAGAAGACAAACTTACATAACATGGCCCTGGGAGAAAGAGATGGAATACAGATCTTTTTTAATGGAGGCTGACAGAGTATCCGGCTGTGTGCGGTCACAACTGGTGATCTAGCTTAGTGTGACAATTTTATTTTCTCCTCTGCTTTCTTGCATTGGCATACATTTGGAGAAGTATATGATAATGCCTATTTTCTGTCAAGAAAGCTATACAATTCTTACTTGATTTCTGTGATTTTCTAAAATCATTTTCTGAAGACACAAAAATATCTATTTCCTGTCACAGAGAGAGGAATGTCTTAGTAAGCATCAACTGCCTGGCAAATGATGTTTATCTCATTAAATCCAGAGGCTATTTGGCCTGTAGGTTGTTTTTTTATTTCTCTCCTGATTCTTTCAGTCGGTCTCAAAACTGCAGACAAAGTTGAGTCCAATTATGTGGCATCAACTGTCAGCATTTGGAGAAGAAGATAGACACACATGTAAGTAGTTATTAATCATTGGGTGTCATCTTTGGCGAACACAAAATGCATGTGGTGATGAATTATTGATATGATCCTGGAGATAACAGTTGTGCTCTAATTGCATGTCATCATTACCAGGTTGAAACCAGTCTCCATGTCCCCTTAATGTGATTACACATTCATAATTGTGCTGTTATTAGCCTGGTTTATTATTCACAACAGCAAAGCCCAGTAATTGGCGTAGGTCTGCAGGACGTTGTCACTCATTCTTTTTATTAGAGATGTACAAGGTATGGTTTGGCTTTATATTTTCATGGTTTTACTTGTCAGTATGTGGCTGTGGTCTTGCTGTTTGAGTTGAATACTTACATATTATCTGTGAAGGAAACAGATTTTGAATCATTAACATGACAAAATCTGTGGATCTTCGTGGTCCCCACAAACATTTTAGCTGCCAAAATTTTGCGAGTGTAAGATTAGGAAAGCTGCTATGTATCATTTTTTATTTTGTCATTAAACTTGTGTGTGCCCCCGCGACCCTGTATGCAGGATAAGCGGTTGACGATGGATGGATGGATGGATGGATGGATGGATGGATGGATGGATGGATGGATGGATGGATGGATGGATGGATGGATGGATGGACTTGTGTGTGCTACAGGCCTCACTTTGCGTAGAACTCTGTGGCACAACCGTGATGCTCTTTAGAGTAGTAAGACCATCAATATGTTTCTTGCGTGGTTAAACACTCTCATATTGTGGGGTGCAGGCTGGCTCAAAGAGAGATTCAACATCAACATTGCACCTATGGTGCTAGCAAGGCTTTAGTTTGTAGTCTTGTTTTCTTCTCACTTGCCGTTGTGAAATGAGAATGCAGATATAATATTTCTAGGCGCCATTTTTACTGCTTTGGTTTCTCTGCAGCTGCTACTCCACAGTGTCAATGGAGCCTCTTTGCTATTATTTTCATATATTATAGTAATCCCATTTCCGTCGCTCTTTCCCAGTCTTTAATTCCTTTTTGTCTCACCAGCTTCTTATCTGCCTCTCTCTCTGCATTTGCATCACCCTCACTTCCCTCTCCCTTCCTCTAACTCTTTGCCAACATGAATTCACTTTCTCCCCCCTCTTTCTCTCAGTCTTACTCTCTCTGTCTCCACTCTGTGTGGTTCTCTCTCTCTCTCTCTCTCTCTCTCTCTCTCTCTGCGTCCCTCCGAGGCATGTTTAATTAAGCGTAGGGCTATGTGTCAGAGAGAGAGGGAGAGCAGAGGAGAGAACTAATGCTATCTGGAGCACCAGGCTAGACTAGGCAGGGTCTCCTCCTCCTTCCCTGCTCCTCTCCTCCTATTTTGTCTTCTCCTCCTCAGCCTCCCCCTCTCCCTTTGGCCTGGGCCAACCATAATTACCCTGCTCATTAGCAGAGGGAAGAGGTAGGGGGGAGAGGTGGAACCAACAGGGGAGTAAAAGAGGACAAGAGGATAGGAACAAAGGAGCAGGGGAGGACAGGTGAGAAGGTAGAAGGAACAAATATGGATGAGATATGGACAAGCAGGACGGTCTCCATCAGAAGATGAAAACTTTGAGGGCTTTTAGAGTATGTAATAGGCTGATTAGATTAGAATGAGCAGCATTGACTCTTCTAGACAAAAAGACACCACATGTCACGTTTTCCTCACATCATAGGAGTCAATGCTATGTTTCTGCAAGATATAATAAACAACATTAACGGTGAGGGCGTCCTGACGTCATGTCCAGACTAACGAATCAGTTTTTCTGGGGTTGTGTCCATGTTCTATTTAGCATTCACTTGCTAGATCTTGCTACTGCTAAAAATTCAAACCTTTATGGTTTCAACAAAGTTAAACAACAATTACTTTGTGAGCATTCAAAAAAATTACAGCTTCCATTAACTACTAAGATTTACCAGCTTATAATCCTCCTTAGGTCATCATAACTTGGTTTCCTCCTTGGTTGTAATAAAAGATGTACATAAAGTAGGAAACCTTCAATATCATGTTATGCTAAATCATCACACACCTTGCCAAAGCCTACATGTGTTACAGAGCAGAGTCCTGGCTGTTGTCAGGTGTGCTGATGCACAGACCTTACAAGCTTACTGTCTTGTTTGTCCAGGCAAGGTTCCAAGAGAGCAGGTTCATCTGGCCCACATGTTGGGAGCTCTTTGGCTGTTTGGCCTCCTGTGTGCAGATTGGCTCAGATTACAGGATTACTTTTTTGCTTCCTTTTTAGTAAAATTAGTAAGCGCTGGAGAATTCTATTTTAGAGGAGTGTTGTTTGAGCACACCTTTGGAAAGGAGACCTCAAAAATTCCCCTTCGTGGGGTCTTTTGAGTTAGCGGCCTCCTTTGATTAACTTTTGTTTGTCATTGAGGGACCATGACAGAGAAAGAAATGTCAAATTTAAAATATATGTCAAAATGTGTTCAAAGTAAGTTGAGCATAACTCAGCTGAGTCTTGTAATGCGACTGTCTTTTATCTTGGGGAAAGAACACTGCTCCTCTTTTCTCCTTTGCTTCCTTTTCTCTCTTTTTTCTCATTTATTACCATGCATGTATCATCTCATGTCAGCCTCAGCTCTCGGTGCACCTTTCTCTCTGTGTTTTTCTCTCTCCCATGAGTGCTTTTCTCCTGCTCCCCTTTCTGTCCCTTTGCTCAATACCCTATGCAGTTTTCGTAGTCTTTATTATAAAACCCTGGTTCAAATCAGTCTCATAATAATGGAAAGTCAAATAACATTCAGCTCTTGTCAACTCAAAATCCTCTACAGATACAACAAGGTTTTTTTCATTCCTATAGTTGTGCAAAATATTTTTAACTCCCAGAAGCTGTACTTTAGTTGACCTCGTTGTTGTGAAGGAATGTTTTGAGCAACAGGGGTTTTCTATCAAAGAAATCGTATCCATATGTAGGGAACTTTTTTCTCTTTTCCAGCAAATTTGTGAATCCTCACTAATTCGGCCCGCATTGTCTCGCATTTAAAACCAGCAATAAAATAAGAAGTGCTTGCACAGTTTTAAAAAATATATATTTTCAGGGAAGAAAAGCTCTTCTAAACAAAATAAGTATCTAAACATCATGAACCGGGCAATTGCTGTATCTGCAGTCTGGAGACTTCAAAATAGGAAACCTCCTTATCAAAAAAGTATACTTACTTCATGTCCTCTTTTTGTTTTGTAGTTATGAAATGATCAGAGACAGTGTTCATTTATTAATGTAATCCAATACAAGTATGTCTACCAAAATAATAGTCTGAAACCCTCCAGAGGTACATCCGCAACAATATTAAATACACTTACATACAATATATAACACGATATTTAATGGACATTTCAAATTGAGACCAGGACACACAGCAGACCCTCTAAACATTGTGCACCAAAAGTGAAAAAAGCTGATTTTAAGTAGGATAGAATTTGCCTGTCGACAGGCTACAGTCTGAGATCTTTACGGCCATAGAAGCCCCAGGTGTTTGTCAATTAGCGGCACCAAATTTGATGAACTGAAAATTGTTATATGAATTTGCAACATCAAGGTACAAGGACTAAACGGGGTCCAGCACTGTTAGCTAATCTTGGCCCTGTGTAGAGGGACCCTGTGCCAAAACCTGGTGTTAATTTGACTTTGGTTATTTTAGTTAATGTTGTGCTCACACAGTGCACATTTCTAAATAAAGTTGTCCACGATCTAATTGACTCACAGAAAACCTGGGGTCAGATTGTATTATTCCAGCATATGAGTACTGGTTGGTCCCTGAATGTCTGGCCAAATATACTGTGGTTTGCAGAGTAAACACTGGGAACTGGCACCTCGTAGCAGGCATGAAGGACAGTAGGTGTTGCAGTAGCATTAGGTATTAAGTAGTGGCCAGAGCCACAAGCTAAAAGTTGCGGTTCAACTCAGGTAGTTGAAGTTCCATGACACACATTTCTCCCTGGCCCATGACCTCTGCGATGTGTCTCTCTTTGTGCCCACATGTCCACAATCACACTTAGATCTTTTCTCATTATTTCTGTGACCTTGTCCTAAATGTATATGTATAAAGAAGACAGAGAGGTACATTTTGCTAATTACATGCACGGTGGGCTTCAGATGACAACCAAACTGCTCTTCCATGCCGGTGAGCTTGTTTGATAAATAACATGCATGTCTCTAGGCACAGAATACATTACACACACGGCCTTAGTTAATCTGGCCCTCTGTCTGTTGATCAGTCCAGAATGGTGATTGCTGATTTTGACTGATAGTTAAACTTTAGTTGTCTGAATCAGCCAGAGATTTGTTTCAAAGTAATAGGGTCTGTGTGAGAGAAGTGGGTTTATGGGTAGTTCTTCCGGTCCCTTGTGCGATTCAATAGTTCAATATAATTAGTAGCTTCTCTTTGTTATGTTTGATTAATATTA
This sequence comes from Lepomis gibbosus, assembly GCA_029875015.1. NCBI lineage: Eukaryota > Metazoa > Chordata > Actinopteri > Centrarchiformes > Centrarchidae > Lepomis > Lepomis gibbosus. The sequence continues at coordinate 4,116 of JAPMOB010244387.1, read as the reverse complement.
TCCAGGAATGCTATTAATGCATTCACATAGAAAACTTTCATTTTAGTGTTTAGTGTAACACTATTTACTTTAATATGTAATATTAAACATTGTAACTAATGTTTTACTAAAAAAAACATTTCCATTTTGGTAATACTATTTTTACCCATTCTAAACTAAAGCTAAATATCTCATAAATTAGACATCACCCACACCTAATGATTTATTGTCATCATAATTATTTTTATTCTGTCAGTTGACATGAATGTGAACTGAAATACTGGAGCCTGGATGAGAAATTGCAGGAAAGTTGTCTTTCTCCAGGGAGGATTTCCCAGCTCTTTGATTTTATCGAGCGATAGGAAGAACATAAATCTCCTGCACACTTGCTTAAGCAGAGAAAATGTAATAGACAGTTTTTGATGTGTAACAAAAAGGTAATATAGAATAGAAGTAATACAAAGCAGCATTGTAACATTGTCATATATGTGACATATATGTATAATCCACTATCCTGCAACGGTGCTATAGTTAATAGGATTACACCAGCACTTGTAACACAGAGCTCTGTGCTATTAACCTTTCCTCTCCAGGTTTCCTTTAATAAGGGCAAAGTGGGCGTCCCTCAGCAATGACAAGCCAGTGTTGCAGTGTTTTCAGCCATTGTGTTTTTAATTAGAGGAATTTGGCCAGCGTCGACATCATCAGATCCTCTCATTTGTAATCTGACTGAGTTGGCTGGGGTTGACGAGCTGACGTCCAAGACTCAAGTGGACTCTTTAACCCTTCTGAGTAGACAGATTTTGTTCGACTCACCGTCTCAGGGACACGCTATGCTGCAAGGAATCATGTTCCAAAGTGCATGAAACCAGGCTGAACTTACAAAACACCATTACAAAATGTATATACATACAGTCAGTCTTATTTAGGTGTTTTGGAGCTTCAAATTTCACCAAAAACCTCCCAAATTTTTGTGACTTAAATACAATGTCTACAATGCCAAATTGAAAGGGTTTTCCACGCACAAAAAGTGAAGAGGATTACATGGAGGAGTCAAAACGTAGTCTATATAGACTGTTTTGTAAAGTTTAATCAACAGATCACTCAGGAAATGTTCCAGTCACTGGGTTTGAACTAAAGATAAAATGACAGATCTTGCTGTGCACTTTGTAACAGTCATAAAGTCTCTTCTAGCAATTCACATGGTAGGGGGTCAGTCAGTGCCGCAGGGGGGCCGCAGTGTTCTGTGCCTGGGCGTGCCATCTCAGGCGGGTGGCAGGCTTTCACCACGTGTACCACCTCTACTTTATTAGATTAGATTCTGGCCCTCCTCGGGTTTGTAATTGCATTTGCCTGATGCTGTGTATTTAAGAATAGAACTGTGGCCCTCCACTACCTGATATCTCAGCTGCCTCCAGGGGGAGCAGACCAGCACCAGCCCTGGGATAAGAAGTCACCATGACAACTAGGAGGCAACTGGCGAGGGGAAAATGGAAAGACCTACTGTAGTCCTCCTTTCTCTCGCTGTGACTTTGCACTTTCTTTCCAAGTGGATTTCTTCTTTGTTTTTCACTCTTTCATCACGTCTGTGAGGCAATTCACTTTCGTTCATCTCTTTGCATCCCTTGTTCTTGTTCTGAGAGGGACAAAAAAAATGAAAAGCAAGTGTTTCTTTGTGCTGGGTCTCCCTGGGAGCGGGAAATGAAGGGCTGTCGAATGGGGACTCGTATTTCATCCTGTCCATAATTTATGGAGAGACCAGGTTTAGGAAGGGACGTTGCGCTACATGGAGGATGCTTGTCATAAGCATCCCCCATGAGTCATAAGCAACTGGAGGGGGTACAGATCGATGGTGACACATGTTTCTGTTAGCTACATGGTCCACTTGATGCCTTTTTCCTATCTTAAGCATTTGCAGATAAGCTCCCATTAAGTGTCATTATGTGTTAGTGATACTTTGTGGCAATGTTTAGCTGTCTGTTTGAGGCTGCTCAGCTGGGCTAGTTAGGGTTTCCTGCTAGCATGCTAACTGCCAATGTGACTAAGCAGATCTTGAAAAAGTGCTATTATGCAGGGCTGGAACTTGACCTCATCCAGCCTGCTCTGCTACAGTGAGACAGCAAGCTTTACTGTATATGGCGTGGGACAGTGACATTCTTCTGAACTGGGAGTTGCACCAGCCTGGGGTAGTATATTATAAACCACAACCTGTCTACTAATCACAAATTACAGCCAGCCTCTCCTCTAGCCCTGATCCAGCTCTCTCCACAGGGAAGCCAGGGCCAAGGAGAACAATACTAGCTCCTGCCAAGTCCCCACCACTCCCACACTACAAGGTGCTTATAAATCGGCATCCTCGAAGATGGGTCAAGGTTTTGATTTGGTCGTGACCTTAGTTCATAAATCTGAAAGATGTAGGGGCCTTGGTTAAAAGGCTGCTGTATCAACTCTCAGATGGGACACCCCTCCCTAGCCTTCTGTCTCTTTCTATCCATCGCTGACTCTCTCTCCTCCTCCATCTATCCCAACCTCACATGCCTTTTTCAGTCCCTGCTGCAGCCTCAAGTCCCCAGAGCTTCTATAACAGGCAGAGGGAGAGAGAGAGAACGAGAGAGAGAGAGATGGCGAGGGGGTGAAACAGGCAATCAATAAATCAATATGTTTTGCGCCACTAAGCCAGGGTAAGCTCACTCTCTCAAAGCTGTGCGTGCATGTACGCACACACACATATATACTCACTTACAATCCCGGCAAATTTCTTTCAACACACATACACAAACAAACAAATGAAGGCCCAGGACACAATGTCCCTTGCCAAAAGACATTTTGTTGTTATAGGGACTTTCTTTTTTTCTCATTCTATTTCCTGTTTTGGATCATTAAGTCATTGATTTTTGTTTCAACGGGTAAGTGGTGGTGGGGACCCCCTGGGAGCCAGCTGAAAACCTCAACAGAGTGGCTCCAGCAGGAGTTTCTCTAGTTGTGACAGGCTGCTCCCAAGGGCCACTGGGCCCTCTTAACTCTGTAGGGGAGAAACTATCGCCTGAAATCAGTCATTCTGCCTTAGCATTCCCAGGCACTCCTCCATAAGAGTATTCACTTGGATATCTATAGATTTCTTCTTGCTAAAGGTCTTTGCAACCACTAGAAGTACAAACTTGTGCATTTAGTTATGGATTTGGATTCTGGTCCTTGCAGAAATTCTTGGAAGTGTACAAATGGTCAGTTCTCTTCATGGATTTTAAAGGATGTAAAAAGTTCGCTGGAGCATCTACTTTCCTATCACTATGTCCAATATTTTTAGGTCCGTGGGGGCGGTAAGGGTAGAGGAGAGAGTTGCAGAGATACGGTGAGACACAGTAGCAACCCTGGCAGACCAAGATTTAGTTGGCCAACGGCCAGCAAGATATTACAGTCAGATATATAGTAACACAGATGGATGCACTCAGCCTAAAGAGGCTGACATATTGGCCAGCGCTGTCATAAGAATGACATAATACCTATCCTGACAGGTAATGAAAATAAAGGCTGCTCTACCGCAGAGTTGCATAAGCGCTTTAACTTTAGCTCATACAACGTAAAACATTACCACTGGCATATGGGGTATCCCGAGGGAAGTTTTCAGAGTGGTTGGATGTTAAAGGTGGTGGTCTGACAATTGGACGTGGTCTCCTAACATGGTGTAGACGTAACTCTTGATTTCTTCACTCACAACCAAAGCATCCAACGGGTTCTGCTGGATGGCTCCTTGATTTAAAGATATTTTTCTGCATTTCATTAAAATGCATCTCAGTGGTCCACTCTGAATCTGCTCTCTCCCACAAAAAATGCAAGCATACATATCCAGCCATACAACTGTCTATCTCAGAAAAGCACAAAACTATTCAAATATGTGGAAAGTTGTAACAATGCACATATTTTTCCAAAATTGTCTCATTTTACCAGTAATTACTGGTCATATCAGGGGTGTGAGCTACTGGCAGCTTAGCTATTTTAAACACAACGAGAAGCACAAAAACAAACTGCTGTGTTTTGGCACCATCCCTGTAAAGTACATAAAAGCATAGGATGGGAATCAATACCAAGGGAGCATAACATGTTAGCAGAAGCTCCTCTGTTCAAAAACAAAAATGCCAT
>JAPMOB010244386.1:0-13041 GCA_029875015.1 Lepomis gibbosus | reverse complement strand
CACACACACACACACACACACACAGGGCTGTTTCATCTTCATTAAGGTTGGAGTTCCGCTACAACGACTCCTGTCTGGTACCAGTGGAATTTGGGAAAGAAGAGAGACGAAAGGAGAAGACGCGATGAGAGCAGATGAAGTGAGAGAAGGTGAGAGAGGAGAAGGAAGGATACGGGAAGAGAAGATGAGAGTTAAGGAGAAGATTACATTTGGCGAAGAGGAGAAAGGAATTAGAGGAGAGGGGAGAAGATTTGGGCAGAGAAGACGTGAAAACAAAAGAGTCATATGGTCATATGGTCGTGAATCCACATTGGACAAACTAGAAGAAAAGCCGGGAGAGTAGAAGAGAGCGATGGATGTCTACATTAGCAATGACATTCCGTCTACTTACTGATTAAGGTTTCTTTGATTTGCAACCAATTACTGCATGGTTGGACCGTCAACACATATACACACACCATGTGTATGTGTGTGTTTGTGTGCATTAGAAAGCAAGGAAGAACTCAGGCTGTAATGGGAACAAAGCCAGCTGAAGTCAGACTGTTGTTAATATGCTGAAGGCATCAAAGTCTGTCCACTGATTTAAAAATCTGTCTTCTTTTTAAATAAGATTTATAGCTTGTCTGGCAGACCACTTATGGTAATCTTTATTTAAATAAGCTGATTTAACAGTATCTATCATTTTCTTTGGACTTTTCAACAGCAAACGTTACATTCCACCTCTAAAAAGGGACCACACCATGAATGGTGTTGTATTGACTGGGGGGCAGTTTTCATTTAATAAAAGTTAAGATGTTCCAATTGAAATGCATCCAATGCAGCCAAAAGAGTAACACTTTACCATCAGAGAGTGTTAACAAGTAACTTCTGACATTCCCTTTTTACTGTTTAAATATTTTGCATACTGGTCATTTACCTACTTCATGTTCTATATGTGTGCTGAGATACATTATTGTTTCTACGGAAATGAATACTAGTTTCATTTTATCTTGAATACTAAGAAAATATTCCCCACGCCATTACACCAACTTCAGGGCAAAACCATCAGCATCTGAAAAATAAACTACAATTAACTGGAGCAAGCAGTAGTTCCAGGCTTCACTGGTTTATGCACCTATTATTCCCATGTAACCAACATGCTCCAGCATTGCAATTGTTACACTTAACCATTTTTGTGTACTCTGCCTGATACTGCTACCTTGGTTGAGTCTTTCTATTCTTGTCTGACATCAGATTAATTAAGATATTGACAATAGGTGGAAGTGTAGGTGGAATGTCAGAGGTTGGTCAGGCGCTAGTGATGTCTTTAAGGTAGTGCTGAGCATAAATATTGACAAGATCCACTCTTATAGACATAAGTTTCACTCAACCTTACACTAATACACCACACTAGATGTGACAGCGCAGCATGTGCCTTAATTAAATCAAACGTTTTGTAATAATTGTTAAGCGTAGTGTCAGGCGTTATTCGATAGTGCAGCACACCTGACCATTATAGCTTGTGTCACCATAAGTGCAAGTTAGGCTGGCAGATTCGTGTTTGGGGTACTGGTGCCGGTGAATATTGATATTATGATCCCTTATAATAATAGCCGTTTTATGAAGGTGTAAATGCATGTGTGTGTGTGTGTGTGTCTGTGTTTGTAGATGTGATAAATGGCCTCCTATTAGGTAGGTGACAGGCTGAGAGATGAGAGGACGGGCCAGGCCAGCACAACATGAAAAACTGGACCACCTTTAAACTACCAGCCATACATCAATAGACAGTACACAAGACCAGACATTGAACAAACCAGAGCACAACAGACCGCCTATGACAGAACAAACAGATGAGACAACTTTTACAGCATTAGTCATACATCATCATTATTAGCTTTATAATGGAGCTTAACATCACATTATGGCCAACCACTAAGATTGCATTACATTAACTACATTAACCTTTGCCTGACCGGTCATGTAATTTGTCTGTCAGCTACACTTGTAGCGCTAAAGCTTAATCTCAGATGATTCTGAAAGGGCATCGTGGACCTTGTTATTTCAAGTGAAATGATAATAAACACCAAAGATAAAGTCAGGAGGTTATATCTTAGCATTTGGAAGTTTTAGTCAAATATCTACTTTGTATCACAAGGCACTGGAAAGTTCTTCCCTAGAGGATGGTCCAATTATTCATAATTGACACACCTTAATGAGTTTTTGTATCATCTAAAGAATATTTTAAAATATTTTTTCATGCATTAATTCACACCAGAGAGCAGCCCAGTAAAACAGACTGTTACATGCAATTACAGACTTCTAGCGTGTGAAAACGACCATCTTGGTGTTGTTAACACCTAATGATGCCACTTTTCTCTGGTTGTGAGAGACTTAGGAGTCCAAATGATAATTTGATGATGTAATGGTTGAGTCTATGTCAAGCTATTAACTAATGATAAATAAAAAGAAGAATTATGAGTTGTTTAAGATGGCGATTCTTCTACAATCCCAATACAACAGCCAACACAGTTAAACTAAGTGAAAATACTACTTGGTTGATAAGCATGGCATGTGTTGAAGGGTGAGGCCACATCTACACACATTTGGCAGACAGACATACGTATAAGGACACTGAAACACACATGTAACCACACAGCTTAAGGGTTCTTTGAGGAAAGGTCATAGTAAATGTAGTTGTTTGAAGGTGTGTCTGGGCTGTGATAATGCAGACAGAAACAGCAGGCTGCCTACCCAACGTTAATGTCCCCAATTTACCATCTAATTACCGCTCGGCTGGCTTCATAGCCACACTTATCTAACCAAGACCCAGGCAATTTAATTTCTGATTGTATAACCGCAGTGATGGAGGGAGAGTTGTGGAGAGAGGGCACAGAGAAAGAGAGAAATGTGGACTAATGTTAATAAATTAGAGATGGTGTAAGAAAGAGAACGAGGGAGACAGAGATTTTTTTAAAATATTGTTAATAATGTCAGAGGAAAAAGAGTGAGAGAAAAAAACAGAGATGTAGAGAGAAGAGTGCTGACACCAATTTGAAAAGTTCACGTCACTCTACTTGTGTCAAGGAAAGAAGGGGATGAGGAGATGTGGAGGAAAAGAAGGATGGGGACGAGAGGGGGTAATATTACTGATAAGAGAAGTAGGGGCGTATTGAGCTATGAGGGCAGACTCTGGGAGTATGGGATGGACAGATGGATGGAGATGGAAGGAGAATGGGATATTAGTGATAAGAGGTTATTATTTCTGAACTAGATTAACATACAAGAATGGAAGCAGGAGAAAATGGAAGGACAAACACCAGGTTAACAGTCATGGTTGTTGTAAATTATAGTATTGAAAGATGAAACAGAACTTTGGATAAGCTACAAAATTTGGCCACGAGGCATTTCCATGTCTTTGACCACTTTGCGATCCGCAAATACTGATGACTGTATTTGTAAGATTAGGTGACCAAAAGGTAGCTTGCTGCGAATACTGTCATCCCTCACCCTTTGTCAACATTTTCTCTCCTTCATAATGTTACATTCTCCCCTCCATCTAACTCAATCTGCCTGCCTATCTCTTTCCTACTTCCTCCTGGTATCCTTCCTTCCACCCCTCTATCCACCGCTTGCCTTCCCCATTCTCTCTCTCTCTCCCTCCTCTTTTTTCACACTCACTTTCTGTCTCTGTCAAAAGTTGAAAAAAGGAGACAGATGACCAGAGAATCAAGACTTACTGACAGCTGCTGTCAGAACACATCTATCAAACACACATACATCCACGCATGCACAAGAGCGCGCACACACACACACACACACACACACACACACACACACAGATGAGTCATCTCATATTTAGCCTAGGGATCAGCAGATTCTCTGTGTAACCAAACCTGGAAACACATCATTACCTCTTTTTATTTTTTGGTGTCAGATGACTGCTTCCTCAAGACATGTTTTTAAGTTCCTGAACAGCGAATTACTTCAACATTATGCAGTTGTGAATTTTACTTTAACGGCAGCAATAATTTTGTCTCAGTCTCGTATATTTGAAGAGTGTGCAGTACACTTTTTAACAAAGCTCCTCAGCAGTAGCTAGTGTGCCAAGATATATCAGCACAATATGTCAAGTCTTTACACATCTTAGCTGATACAGCACCTTATGCCTGCCACTAAACTGATTACTGATGTAGAAAACACTGGTATTACGTGGGGTGAAAAAGGTCTTGTTGAATGTAGATTACCAGCAGTGATGCGGCTGTGCTGATGGTGCTATTAGAGTGTGCATCAGCTATATCACTAAATAAACAATCATTTGTGTGTATCTGTATGTACGGTAGTAGGTAACTAAAATAACTGCTAATAGTAAATGTGTAAGAGTGTGTGTGTGTGTGTGTGTGTGTTTGCATGTTTGTGGGTTTAACCATGTGTGTGCGTGGTATTGAATAACAAACAGTTACTAGTGATTCACATTGCTGAACTGGGAATGACTGGCCTTGGCATTAAAACATAATATATAGAGCGCCTAAAATGTGGCTGTGTGGATTTGTGTGGGTGCCGGACTGCAAAATACTTCAATACAACCAAAATGTGGTTTTGAATACAAAAAAAATATATTGGAGTAAACAATATTTCCAGTTAACATACGTACTGTCCACATAAAACGTCAGTTATTATAAGAAGGAATAATGTATGTTAAGAAGTGGGTCTCTGTACTCTTTAGTGTACTTTATTATATATAATACATAAGATGGTACTGTAAGGTTCAATAAGGTCACATTTTGGTATTATGATGCTTTAACAGTGTTTTGTGCCTGTGTGTACAACACCTGCAGATCTGGATGCTGTGTTCAGTCATTGATACCAGCAGTTTGAGGGCGTAGAGTGGGACAGGCTCTGCTGCTCGAAGAAGAGTCTCATACCTAGACACAAACATGCAGGAGTACCACATTTGGCTTTCGTACTGTTAATAATTTATGTACTGTTCTGATCATTAGTAACAGAGTGTAAACTGGAACAGATCTGGAGAGAGGGTTGGAGAAGAGGGGGAGGGGAGAACTAGACTTTTATAGAGAAGGAAAAAAGGGAAATTTTGGAAACAGAGCATGAGAAATGTGAGGGGAAAAGGGGGGAGAAAGAGGTGAGATGTGAGGTAACAAATGAGGCAACCATGAGAAATAAGATAATTTTAAAGAAATGGGGATACAAAATAATAGGATAAAGAAGGAGGCTGTATAGATCCACATAGAGGATGTGAAAAAAACACCACAAATGTCAACATCTATTTTTGTATTTTTGTTAATTTTACTACTGTCATGATGTGAACTTCTGCACAGATTGTTATGATAATTTGAAGCCAACACTCATAAAGCCAGATGCTTGTCAGTTAGCTATATCTGGATGTAAGACACAAAATACTCCATTCCATTGCTAAATGCTAAAAGTATCTATAAATCATTGTCACGTTACTAGTATCCACAAATAGATGGCTACATGGCAAAAATCAGGTAATCATCATAGAATTGATGATGGTTGGATAGCCCTGACTTTATTTCAAGGATTCAGGGCCTTACTTGCTCTAAAGCTCAGCTCTGACATTATCACCTGCTGTCAATGAGCTACAATTATTTTTGACAAGGCAGCTGTTTTGACTTGAATATAGTGTCTGTGCAGCTGTTATGTATCAAAAACAGTGGGTCCATAAGCGAGGACTCAATTGGACTTTATGGAACATTGTCAAAGGGGGGTTAAAGGAAATGTTGCTTTAATATTGAGAAGTAATCAATAACAAAATAGCACTGGCACAAAACACTGGGAAGTAATCATTTTGACAATTTACACTAAAATATAATAAAATAAGGTTAGGTTGTATTGATGTCAAAAATATAGAGCATTTACCTCTTTTCTGTTTCCTACAGAAACAAAACTAGACATGCTGTCAGGCCAATAGACCAACCTTGGAAGCAGAGATTCAGTGATGAGAGCTAAGATTTCACTACAGGAGCTTCCATCTGCTGGCTTTCCTCCTTCCTCACTTCTCTTTTTCTTTTCCTCTGTCTCATCATCTTCCTCAGTTACATCACTTTCCTGGACCAGCAGGACAAGACTGAGTTCGGACAGCACTCTCAAAACAAACACTGACCACTCCACTGGAACGCACACACAGAGAAGAGAGAAGCATATTACATTAGATACCAGTGTTTAGAATACTGTATGTGTGTGCCAGTAATAGTTTTCAAGCTTACACATATTGGCTGAGAGACCTTTTCTTAGTTGCATTTACTTTTCCAAGTGGCCCATAATACGCATGTGGGATCACATGACCATTGCGTTACTTGGAAATTGGAAAGCAACACTAACACCAAAATGTGAGATTCAACTTTAGGATGTTACTGCAGCCGAGGGAAGAAGATATTCATGGTTTGACCAGTTTTTATCAATTAATTTCCTTCTACAAATTTTAAAATTTACATAGGGTTAGGGTTACAAGTAATATAAAGTAAGAAGGTATAATATTACACTACATATCATTACAGTATGTAGTACAAATAAATAGATACTGGAATATCTACACACTTACAAAAAACAGAGGTGGACTAAGAGGAGGACTCAAGGTCACAAGCTCTTTTGCAACAACACAGCATGACATGATAACAAGTAACGAGGAAATACAGTATTAATGGCCCAAACAAAACGATTTTACCCTGAGAAATTGGCTCTAAAAAAACTACTGCTAGTTATGCTGTAATGATTCACTGAGAGTCCAAAACCAAAACATAGCAGTGGAAAATTACAATGACACTTTTCACTGGATACTGCAGTTTATTAATGCAGAGATTTTTATGACCTTAAACATTCAAGGTTTGGTTCTCTCGCTCACCATCTCTCCTCTTCTTTGCCATCTCTTTTCTCTAGAAAGCTTTCTTCATCAATCTATTATTTCTCTTACTAATATGCATCTATCTATCTTTCTATTTCTATGGCTGTATGTACAGTATCAATCGTTTTAAGATTAAGATTATTTTTTTGGCATTGATAAAGGATAAAAGATAAAAGGCTACAAAGGTCCCCAGTCGAACTGCAGATGTGCTTTAACCATTCTGCTATCAGGACGCCTCTATCTTTCTAAACCTTTGCCTCGACTCTTTCCTATTTGCAATTTCATCTGTTCCTTTTTCTTCCTCACTCCCTCCTCCCGCACTCTGACATTTGCTTCTATTTGCACATCTCTTCTGTCTCATTCCCTCTTCCATCTCTCAACAATGACCCACCATCTCTCTTACCATTTCTGCTAAAAGCCAGTGTTGTCAGAGGAGGCAGGATGGCATCCACAACCTTCAAGAATCATAAATTAAAAAAAATAAATCTTTACACATTTCACTGTATTGATCCTTGACCAGGATACTCTGTAAGATCTTTAAAATCTGGCGGAGTCAATTAGCATGGTATTATTTAACCTCATCTGCAGATAATGTCTCAGTGCCAAAAATGAAACAACCCAGGTCGAAACAGGCTGAAATTCTGTAACAGTAGACAATTATCTTTATCTAGAAAATGTACCAGCAAAGCTACTGCCAATTTGCTGAATGCTTTTATATGTAAAACTCATATTCAATCTCACTGTTGAACATAAACAGTATACATATTATCAATAGCTCAATTTGGACCAGTGTTCTCTCATTTGAGGGTAAAAAAGTATATCAATAAAAGCAATTTCAGCCTTTCCTCTCAAAAACTACTTAATATACAGCAAATGTGAAAACAGGATATATTTTTACATTAAACTGAGTAGACGATGCTGTACTATATTAATTCAGTGGGCACCAACCACACAGACCACTGTCACAGAGGATCAAATTACTATGGAAATGCACTGCTGAATGATCTCTTTGATCAAAAACACACACACAAACGTACTTCCACAACAGTCAAAGCCCTTATTTAGGCATGAATCTGTATTGCATGAATTTGCATGATTACTAATATTACCATAGAAACAACACTAATGCTGAGTGAGTGTGTGTGTGAGGTCATTACATTGAAAGTCAGAGAAAGGAAACTACAAAGGATGTTGTCCACCACTTAATGGTGTGTGTATTAATATCACAACCATCAAAAGACTGGATAGAGCGTGTGCAGGGAGAAAGCCTTGGTGCAATTTCTCTGAACTGGAAACTATGGGTGACACGTCCCCTCACTGTCTGAAATCCTTTCTTGTCTGGATTTTCAGTTTTTACTCTCTTACCAAGGTACCCCCCTCCCTAGTGTAGTTTTAACCTATCACTATCAGTAAAAATAGAAATATGCCAATTCATCTGTATTCTCACAGGACTAGAAACTATGAAATGTTGTATATACTTTTTATTTTACTTGCAAATCACAGGCAACATCTGCTCTTCTGATGCTGCTTTGGTTTATTCTAGTAAACAAACCTCATGTGTACATTGTTGATTAGGCAGAGCACAAAACTACTTTTTTCTCCAACAAATTCACTTTGCTGAAGCTACTGTACATCATTAATTCAACAACAAATAGGCTATTGTTAGCACACAGCTCCTGGATGCAGACAGTAGTGTAGTACAAAGATGCTCAATATATATTGGCCTTGCTGAAGACTGAAATGTTGTCACTTCAGCAGACCCAGTTAAAAAAAGAGGATTTTTTCTCTTTTTCATAAAAAATATAAATTCAAAAATTGTTAATCCACTTTGTTTAAAGAGACTTTGTAAATTGTCATGTAGTGTCTGCTGTTGTACTCTATGTAGTGTATCAAAACTATGTGGTAATCTTTTAGAGGAAATTGTTTTATACTTGTGTGCTATGTTTCTTCCCCAATGTCCCAAATTAAAGTTTAACACTCTGCCCTTTTCTCTGAATTTCATAATATGCTAACATGATCAAGAAAGTAATGAACCAACTTTAGTAGATTAATGCACATTTAGAGCAATAACATCATGCTCAGTGTCAATTTTAAATTGCACTTTTTAGAGCAGTTAATTCAGATTTTAAATGTTTGTGTAGCTTATAAAGTGTTTTAACTGGTTTTCCATGTCACAATTCAATGACACAAATAAATTAACTGGGACAATTATTAAATTCATCCTTGGTAATGCCTACATAGCTGAAATGTTTAACTTTTTAAGATGACTGAAGAACAAATGCTTAATGTTTTCCCATTGTGAAATAGGGATGTAAAAATAGGGTTGTGGAGCCAAAACACTCTGCAAACTTTACTTTGTGGTAAAGATTCAGAGACGTAAACTAACTCAAGCATGACTTTGTGTCCTTGTCCAGCGGGCAATAAAAGTTAATCTGAGCTGGCTGGTGGTAATTAAAGTGTCTTCCTGTGTTATTGACTATCAGTAGCAGCGAGCCTCCTCTTTGCTCCTTTCCTCTATTCCTCATCTGTTTTCTTTTCTCTCCCTCCATCCTGTCTGCTTCCTGCTGCTCTCTGCTTCCATACGTCAATAGCCATTAAACACAATCTCATTGTCCCGATCCATGCACATACACGTACGCACACACACACAGAAACACATCTGATGAGGCTCTATTGGTTCAATAGTTGATTAGTGTCTTGCTTAATAGCGCACAAGTTGACCCTCTGTCCTCTGACCACTAATAGACTGGTTTGGTAGACTGGAAGACAACCACTGAATATAAAAACAGGGGCCACTACATGAAATGGACGAAAACGGCAGATATTCATGGAAACACTTTAACATACACCTAAAAATTTCTAATAGCCCTCACTTGTTGTCTGCAAGCGTTCTATCACAGTAAAGCAACTTATGTATTACTTGTGTTTTTATAAATAAGCAAATAATTTTTAAAAGGTATATTAGAAAACTGACAGTTGCAGGAGTGTAAAAGACTGATGACAGTCTCCAAAGCCCCATCAGAGGTAATGTACTGACATTTTTTGATACCTATCCTATATTTCTTTATTAAACTTTCAATCAGTCAGACAGACAGGTAGTCAGTCAGACACTAAAACAGACGGACAGACACACAAACATTGAGTAAGTGCTCTAACAGGTAGACAGACAGTGAGTCGGACAGGAAGGCAGTTATATATTTGCGTGTTTGCATACTTACAACACCACGATGTGGAATGATGAGAGCATGGTGCTGACTCAGGACCTCCACAATGGATAGAGAGGTCTTAATCAATTCCTCACATACTGCTCCACCTAATGAGGGATCAAATATTATTCAGCTCTACTGAATCATCTCCTCGATAAAAATAAATAAATAAATAAATAAATTGATAGCGGCTGGTGCTGAAATAGATCTCAGACATGACAGCTATAGTTACTCACACAATCTCTTCCAAAGTGATTGTGCCTTCAAAATAAAAGCACTAGAACATTTTTTGCAGCAATGTTTATGTCAAATTTATTGAGAGATTTACTGAAGGACATTCAAAAGAGTCTCTGGCTTGCTCGACAGACTCCTGAAAAAGCCGGCTGTAAACGTGTGATTGGAATCCCCTGAATTTCTTCAAGGAAATGAAAATAAGCGTCCAGAGGTTTATGAATGCGGATCAAACGCCGGAACACGCACACACACTGCAGCGCATGCTTTGTTGTGAGCATGTGCAAAAGTGTCCTTATAATCAATTTGGAGAAAAAATATATATCCGCAGTTAACTGGAATCAATCTTACAACTTTCCTAACATGAGTCCAGCACAGTACCTACTGAGCTAAACATGCACATGGGTCCCCAAGGATTTGAAATAATTTGACTTTGTTCTGGCGCGCCTTTTAATGGCTTGAAAATTTTTTTGGCCCAATGCCAGATTTATTTGCCAACCCCTGACCTACAGGGTAACCAGTAAGTGAATTCCCTGTATCGTTCGCTGGGTCGGCCCCTCAGCTTCTACAAATGCAGTGCACTGGGGCTGGCCCTGCACTCCGCACCTTATCTTGCGCACAAGCATTTCAAATGCAGTTTCACATCTGTCTCTTCAGGGCTGTATGTATCCTCCTTATCTTTCACATGTATTTGTTTTTTCTTATAAGGGTGACTTGTGAATTAAAGTGCAACCTTCACAGCTAAACTAAACAATGTTATTCAACTACAGAACACCTCAAGCATTACTTTTAGTCTTCATTTAAACAGGGTAACGTTATATTATAAAACAGTGTAGATTCTTATTGAACATGTGTAAACATTTTAGTAGAGTAGAGAGGAAAGTAACTCACCCAAAGCACTGGCCAGATTCGTTTCATTGGACTCTACAGATGTGATATAGTTCTGAGAGAAAGGCAAAAATAAAATAAAAATACTACAGCAATACTTGGTCAATATAGTTTTAATGCATTATAAATACAGATGGTTGTTTGACGTGGACTGATCACTATCTGATCTCTCCTAAATGTTAAAGGACTGCAATGGATATCAGTTCTGCTTCTTATGTTAACCTAATTGTCTTAATTGTCTGAACTTGTTGGGATAAACTTGAAATTTGAAATTCAAAATCAGTGCACCCAGTGCATCCTAGTGTAGTTTTTCGGTTTGTAAAACAATCACTGCAAATAAGGAACCCTTGTCTAAATTGTGTGTGAGTGTTACTTGACAACAAAACACTTACCAGCAGCAAACCAATTTGAGCTAGAAACTCTTCAGTTACAATTTGAGATCTAAAGACCTGTGAGACAGAGAGTCAGTCACATAGCCAAACAAGAAAGCGGTGATGGGATAACAGAGAGAAGAGAAAAAGGAGGGTTGTGTACAGTGTCACAGCACTAAACCTAAACTACGTACATTACATTTCCTGTATTTGTTACCAAGCACACGCACCCAGGCCACAGCTATAAAATTATATGGACAATTAAACCATTTACATGTTGAGGTAAAATGGGCAATACTGTGCTGAACAATGAAGATGGTTACAGGTAATTCATGAGAAAATCTATGTGGATAACCTTGCAGAGAATAATTCTAGAATATTAAAATCAAACAATGAAAAAAAAATCTTTTTGTCCAAGTCACCTGTGATGAAAGGAGTTCCAGCACTACAGACATGGTAGGCAAAGTGTTTTTAAGCTGTCTGCTCTGAGCTGTAGATGGGTGTTTCCTCCCGATCACACCTCGTAATGCACACACGACATCCTCTAGAGAGAGGAGAGAAGACAGGACATGGGGACACAAGAGGAGATGAGAGTAGAGGGATGCTGAGGTTACTTACAGGAGGCTTATTTTATACTGTTAAAAGTAAAAGCAGAGAAGACCACAAAATCACTGTTACAGTATTGCGTTTAGTTAACTATAAAAAATGTATTAACATATTATATATATGATATTAAATGTATTTTTTTATTTAACCACAGCTAGCAAAAACATCAAAGTTTTCCTATTAATGTGAAATTTCATGAATATTTTCACAGAATCAAAAGTAAGCAAAGTGAAATTCTCAAATTTAGTTATGGATGAATAGAGCAAGTAAAGGAGCAAAGTTGAGTTGCTCAATTGATTTGCACATTCATATAAACATATGTTGTATCTGTCTGTACCCAGTATCAGTGGTGCAGTGCTACTCAGATACACAATCAGTAAATCCAGACACTGAGACAGGTATCCTGATTGGCTGGGGTTCTCTCTGAGGGGAGTGGCTTTGCGCAGGTCTCTCTCCAGGTACATCACAAGTCTACACAGAAAGAGACACACATGCACGACGTGACACAGAATGCACGTAGCATTACTGATACATATATAATATATTTTCACTGACTGCATTTCATCGTATTCCACTGCTACACTTGTATCAATTTAATGACATGACAAGCACACATTAACAATATGATTCTAGTCAGTGAGCTATATAATGTAGACAGGATTCATAAAAAGAAGGGGCAGGATGACTGGGCAAGAGACAGACAGATAGACAATGAGTTTGAGAGCATTTTCATTCTCATCAGACTGCTTGTATTGAACAGTAATCAATAATATTCTATTCAGACATTCAGAGCAGAGTGCACTGCTAACTGGTATTCATTACTGACATACAAACGCACCCACATATGTGTGTACAAGCACAAATGAGCATAGTGTGGGGG
>JAPMOB010244383.1:0-20572 GCA_029875015.1 Lepomis gibbosus | reverse complement strand
GTTATACGAGGCCACTTCTTCATGTCATCCTCCCAACCATCTACCGCGGAAGGTAAAGGTACCGCTATATCACCCTTTTTTAACTCGGTAAGGTTGTGTTCCCACATCGTAAGCAAGTTTAGATCGCTGTTTTGAATGAATGAATGACCGGTTCCGCTCGTTCACTTCGAACCGGAAGTCGTACCCACTTTCGACGCAAAGCATCATGGAACGTAGGAAACTTGTGGATAAAAAGTAATCCAGGAGATTGTTGTCTGCGCAGCATGAACAGGACCTGCTAGCAGCTTAATTTCCCATGGTACAGGTTATACAAAAGATTTTAATGAGTTGTGTGTATTCCAGTACTCCATTTACTTACATGTTGTGTTTATTTTTCTATTGACAACTGTTATGGAAACAACCTTTAAGCAATGTATATATATATATTTGTGCAAATAATTTGGTATCCAAGGTAACTTGCATGTGGATCCGCATTTGAGTGTTGTTTTTCTTTAACACATCAGAGAGTGGAAAGGACAGAGATCAACAGAGGTGTGTTTTGCCCGTGTTGTGTTCCACATATTGAAGCAGTTACTCATTACAGTTAGTGAAACGTAGCCACCGCACAGTAAGCCTCTCCCACTGAAACATTATGGCCACAGATGTCTCTTTTCCATCCTGTGTCTACTCGGCTGTCAGTATTCACCAAACCAGTCTCAGTTAATGATGCGCATTCAAGTTATGTTTCTGTAACCTCTTTGTGGCACCAGAGAAGAGGAGCACAAGCATTGTCAGTCACCATGTTATGTAATTTTGCTTAGATATAAAACAAGGTATAGATAGAAAAAAAGATACTTTTGTGAACTAAAAAGATACCAATCTATCCACAAACACGCACAAGTGTTCACATCTATACAAGCTACTATCATTCCTTGTGCTTCATCTGGCAACAATTGCGCACTTGACCCTCTCCTCAGCCTGCTCAATAAGTAGACTGTGTGGTCTGTTTTGGCCATGCATTGTTAGTTTGTGCTAACCACAAATTAAAACTGATTAATACTTCCCACTGCAACAGCTGTAACACCACAATTTAAGACTTTGAGCCCATGTCCTAATATTATCTTAGAAGTGTAACATATTCAGGAGAGGACTTCTACTGGGTACTAATGTAATTCAAAGTGTCACGACAGCGCGAAATGATACAGCCATCTTTCAATTTGCTCTGAGGGGAAGTTGGAGCACAGGATTTCGTGAGGTGCATCGCCAAACGAGGATATCGGTTATTCTGGACTCCGGAAAAATGAGTGTGCAGTAGTTTTGGAGGATTATGACACCAATAGACCCTCCTCAGGAAACGCCAGAGGTGGAAACAAGCAGGTCTGCAAACAGGATGAGGGGAGCAAGGTCAAGGAAAGGGGATGAATAGGATGATTTAGTGATTTCTGTAAGAGAGAGGGAGGAGGAGAAGGAGACAGAGTAGAGATTGAGTGGCTTTAGGGAGACTGATTGCGATAGAAGCTGTCAATAAGTTAGAGATGAACTGTGAGGAGAGGAATCATACACCCTAGCGGGGAAAAAATAACATGGAGAAAAGTAAAGGTGGTTCTGGATGATACAAAGAAAGAACACCTGAGTGTTGGGGGAGCTTGAAATGAGGAGTCCCAAAGAATGAACAGTGAAAAGCCAGAAGGACAGAGAGTGAGACAAAGAAAGGCGGGGAGGGAGGCAGTGAGACATATAAAGATGGATCAAGCATCCACTGAAGTAGAGAAGGAGGGAGTGATTGAGAGGGAGGAGGTGTGGAAAAGCAGCCATGATGAGATGGATTCTACTGGACCATGAGATTGATGACTCTGCTCCAGAAAGAAAAAGAGAGAGGGGGTGAAAAGATAGATAGTAGAAACTGAGGGGGGAGGAATAAGAGGAAAGTCCTGATGAAAAGAACCACTGCGCCCCGCAAGACACAAGAAAATCTGGAGTGTGATAAAAAGAATGAGCCATTTTTTTATCTCAGCCCTTCCATCTTAAAACAGAGCACAAGCATCTTTGCACATTTCAGTATCTCTAATAGGATCTATACCACTTTTTTTGTTCATCATCAGTTATGCATGGTTAAAAAAATATGAATTCCCCCAGAATAAGATCAGGGCTGCTGCTACATCAAAAGAGATTATGTCTGTAGCAAATAAAAGTCTGTTTGTAAAGAAGGATTAGATTTAGTTTGGCTCTCAGACACCAAAAATCCCGTGAATTGGTTATCCATCAGTGCCTTTGAATGCAAAGTGACGTTTAAATACAGGAAGCACACAGCATTTGCGTATAATAAATGCATGTTTTATCATATTCCATATTTAGAGCTTAAATTCTTCCCCTTATGGTCTGTCAGTGTGTCCAATTAGCGCAGTGATTCTGAAAGTTGCTGCAGTTCCACAGCAGTGCCTGTCCCCCTAACGAAGGAGTAGCTCATTACAGAGTAAAATATGTAAAATCCACAAGTATAGCTTGACATTGAGGTATGGAAAGGATGACTGAGATGGGAAATGGTGGGAGTAAATGGGGAGTGAGGCCAGGAGAATGAGAGGAAGTGGATATTAATCCTTTCCCATGGGAACGTTTCACTTTCACCTTTTCTGCCTTGATCCTTCTCCCTCTCTGTCTCACCCTCCTCCTCCTCCTCCTCCTCCTCCACCGCCTTCTCCCCCTCCTTTCAGACTACCAGAGTGGCTCTGATTTGCCAGCCTGTGTCTGGTCCAGGGGGGATAAGAGAGAGATAAACAGCGTTTGCAAACAGAAAGTGGTCGAGGGCTGAGGCAGAGCAGGGCCTATCAATGGACAGAGCTTCCTGGGATATTCACTTTCTTTGGACCACAGGGCTGTTTTCAAAGGCAGTGATAGAAAGATAGGGCAACTGGCTGTGGCACAGTGCCTCCTGCCTTGCAAGTGGACTGATGTTATGGGCTGTAATGAATAGGGAATAAAATATTTTAAAATATGTCACACGCCTTGCCATAAATGCCTTTTCATGAGAATAGGCTATGGCTTGTAAAAAGTTACACTTCCAGTCAACATGCTTATCTTACTGCTGCAGTTTCATTATGTTGTTATGATTTATGTTGCCACTGACTGTCTGTCTTCTCATCTTTTTTTAGATGCTGTCACAGAAAGCTGAAAGCATCCATGCGAGCTGCAATGGGACACAGTAAAGCCGTGGACATGACAAGAAATCTCTCCGGTGCGCCTTTTCAATCACACCACCACAACACTAGACAGTAGAGAAGACCATTATCTAAAATTAATGCCAGCTGTGTTGCGGAGGCAGCCTCAAGCTGCGCCGCCAGATCTTAGACAACCCATGGAGGTGTGGCCTCAACGTTTCCAACGCTGCTAACAACAGCCAAGTGAACAGCAATGCCTTCTAAGGTCTCCTGCTTATACTTACTGACAGTGGTTTGCTGGGCCAGCGCTCTGTGGTACCTGAGTGTGTCCCGCCCCTCCACTTCCTACGTTGGCCAGCTGACTATCCCTGTACGCAAAACACCAATGGTGAACAAGAACACCACCTTCAGTAACATCCGCACACGCTCACTCAACCCACACGACTTTGGCTACCTCATCAACGAGGCCAAGAAGTGCGAGGCAGAGCCGCCCTTCCTTGTCATCCTGATCAGCACCACCCACAAGGAATTCGACGCCCGTCAGGCCATCCGAGAGACATGGGGTGACGAGAGCACGTTTCCAGACATGCGTGTGGTCACGCTCTTCTTGTTGGGCCGCAGCACTGATGCTGTCCTCAACCAGATGGTGGAGCAGGAGAGTCAGATCTTTCATGACATTGTAGTGGAGGATTTTATCGACTCATACCACAACCTGACGCTTAAGACGCTGATGGGCATGCGCTGGGTGGCCACATTTTGCTCTAAGGCTCAATATGTCCTCAAGACAGACAGCGACATCTTTGTCAACATGGAGAACCTTATCTATAACCTCCTGAAGCCCACCACCAAGCCCAGAAGGAGGTACTTCACCGGCTACGTCATAAACGGTGGACCAATCAGAGACATGCGCAGCAAGTGGTACATGCCCAGGGATCTGTACCCAGAGAGCAAATACCCACCCTTCTGCTCCGGCACCGGCTACGTCTTCTCGGCAGATGTGGCCGAGCTCATATACAAGACCTCCTTACACACCAGGCTGCTGCACCTGGAGGACGTGTACGTCGGTGTGTGCCTCCGTAAGCTGGGCATCCACCCCTTCCAGAACAGCGGCTTCAACCACTGGAAGATGGCCTACAGTCTTTGCCGCTACCGCCGGGTGGTCACCGTCCACCAGATCTCGCCCGAGGAGATGCATCGCATCTGGAACGACATGACCAGCAAGAAACACCTTAAATGTTAGCAGGACTGATAACAGCAGCACCGTCGGGAGAGTCAGGGAGGAATTGAATGCCCTCTTGTTACCTGCTCTCCATCATTGGCATTGGAAAATGTTGTCAGCACGCAGCACTGAGCTGGAGGTACAGTATTGACAAAGCATTCAGGTCTGTGTCCATACACCGTTTGCTTTGCTAGGAGTCTCTAGAGTGCGAGGCCAAATTAAACTCCTTCATATTCTTTTTCCTCCCTGACTTCCAAGGTGTTTTTTGAGAGTGACTCAACTCAGACTCACAAAGTAGGCACAAAGCTGGAAATATGTTTTCCAAAAGTGTGCTACTGGTTGGTTGTCATTGCCAGCAGCACTATGCTTTTTATAAGGAAATACAAGACAGGAAGCTTACAGGCTCGTGTTAAACTACTCATTTATACAAAGACACAAACTGTTCCCAATTACTCAACTGCAGATTACATAAATGCCAACGCTTCTTTGAACCCAGACATTTGCCTCTTGGGTTGATTCCAAGCTCTAATTATGAATGTTCCTCATGTATTTTCAGTTGTTGTACTTTTTGAACAAGGTGTTAATGTTGGATGTACTGTCTGGCACTGCAGCAGCTGTCGTCATCGTGAGGACCATGGTGAGTTTACAGTGTAATGGCTCATTCATTAATGAAACACATGTATCATGTTGCTCTTACTTTAGGAAAGCAGCAGAATTAGGAGTATTAATGGCCAGACCTGTTTGCCTCTGTAAAGTTCTTTTCAGAATCAGACATATTTTCTTACATCCACAGGTCTTTGTATTGTGGGAAAAAAAAAGTCAAAAAGTATCCGGACAGCGTGAAGATATCGGCTGCTTGCATTCCCATGTGAATGTTACTTCTGTTAATGTGTGATGTGCAGTTATTTGTCTCAGGCAGTGCTGTGAGCAGGCTGCAGACTATTATATTTTCTATTACTTGAACACGAAGGAGAACAGATTTACTGTAAGAGCTGTGTACAGAGGACAAATATTAAATTTTTGAGTGCTTATTTCTTTTCAATTACTTGAGATTAAATAAACCGCTTTTATAAGACTTGATATTGTATTTATTACAGAAAACAGCATGAAAGATTTTATTCTGCTCGATTTAATACATGTAATTTGTAATTAATACACCGCGTGGATATAAGGAAACTAGATTACTCTGAGGTGCTTCGGTGTGACTGTTAGAAAACATGAGCCGTAGAAATGAAAGCGTCTCATTAGGACTGCTGTTCATTGCAGCAGCTGTGCTCAGTTTGAAGCGGGTCCCGGCTCTCAACACGTCACTAACGGGCAAATGCTGAGTGGAAACAACACGGCGGCGTTCTTCTTCCATGCAGGTGTTGCCGTGTGTGTTTGTGTGTAAATGGCGAGCAGACAGCATGCAATGTGTGATTAAATCAAATGTAGCATCTGTGTAATTGGCAGCTGAGCGGCTGTTTTCAACAGTAATGTCTTAACAAGAGGAATTACTGCGGCGAATGGATTTCTTTGTTAAAATACAGAATCCGTCTTTGTTTTCAGTGCACCATACAGGATTGTGTATCATCCGTTCATTCATTTATTTCATTTAATCTGAAATATGAGAGTAATTCATTTCTCCATTTGTTTTTACTACTTCGTCTGTCGTGTGCACGTGATGCCACAAACTGCAACTTGTAATGCAGTTTAAAATAGAAAATTAAGCAACTCTTTTTCCATTTTATGGTTAGTTTCAGGGATTTTAATGATTTTCGAGGAGAACAGCAGTTACTACAGATGCTAACCTTCCCTGCCAGTTTCATCAGTGAGAGCAGATGGACTGTAGCCTACAATTTATTAGTATAATGAACAGGTGCGTTATTAGAATCACCAGAAATGTTAACTCTGGCAAAAAAAATCCTTATGCTTTGTGGTCTTCACAGTTATCGTTGCAGTGTAGATTTGTCCACTTTGTAGTTTGTCATGAGTTACCGAGGGATAATGCTCTTGTTTTCCTGAATTCCTCTTTGATTTGACATGTTTGCCATAAGTAATGGTACAAACGTAGCCCATTATCACCAAAGCCCTTTCATTGGTCATCTGTGTATCTGAATGGGGATTATTTTCAGGACGAGAAAAATAAAAATCAAATATGTGACCTAGTGAATACATCACTAAAGATACGGACATCACACACATGCTGCATAGGTGGAAAAACTGCCCAAATTTGCTATGTGTGAGGTTTATCTTTTGTTTTCAGCCTAACATAGACTATGAACCAGGATATTTCTATTGAGGCTAATAACGCCTGTATGGCCCTGTGTCATGCCTGGTGGACCTGCTATTATCTGTCATGAACAGCACACTCTCCTCTGAAACCATTAAAATGTGGGATAGCTGTCGCATTTTGTGCAGCCATGGTTGTCTGGGCATGTGAGCAGCAGTGAAATTCCCCAAAAAGTGTTCATGTTTTGTTTTGTTTTTATTCAAGGGGAAAACAGGAAAACACAATATTTAATTTTCAGGTCAAGAGCTTTTTTATCTTCAGCATTTTAGCTGTATAGATACAGTATGTGTATTTATAGTGTGTATAGGCGTGTGTGTGCAAGATGTATCGGCAAATCTGCACCAGGCAGCATCACTGTAATAAGGTTGCTGATGCCTACAGGTGTGTGTGTGTGTGTGTGTGTGTGTGCGTGTGCATTGGATTTGTGAACCCTTTGTTCCAGGCATCATCATCCGAGGGAGCAGCAACACTCACTCCTGCGGGATTTGGTGCCGGAGAAATGAAAAAATGTCTTCTGTTCTGTACTTGCAAAGATAAACATAAAAATGTGGGAAGCACTTGTGGCGAGGATCTTTCCTCAAACACTTTCGCTTGGAAAACCTTGTGGGAGCTTGTAGGCAGAAAGCACACCATTGCTGTTGTGATTTCATCATAATAACACTATTCCCGATTGGCGCCTTTACGTCAAATACCCCTTTTTGATCAGTTTCTAGAACAGTTTCCGAAACTGAAATATAATTGAAACAGTTTTATTCCAGTGTGTCAGTTTAGGGTGCATTTATTCTTTAGGTTTATTGTGTGAGAGAGAAAAGAATTCAACCCCTAACAGACACAGTATGTTATCAGTTAATGACTTTATTTTCCTCCAAAAAATGTACAAGCATAGCTTGACTAGTAGTATACATGTGAAATAATTGTTATCCACAGCTTTTTATCCTCAGTGCTTTGTTTTGCATTCCTCTGATCACCCCCTATGGCATATGCAATTTAATACAATATGCTGAGTAATAGAAAGTCTGCTCTGTAATTGGCCAAACAACCAAGTGGTAGAGCATTTAAAAGGCTAAAGCTTGGGGAAAATGAAAAGCGAGTGATTATTCCAGGGCTTGTGGTAAATGAACCTCATAACGAGCAAGGCGGAGTGCTACACAATTGGGAACACTCAGATTTCAAAACAAAGCATTGGAAGACAGGCCTGTGGAGCCTTGAGTACAAACTAAAAAAATATTCGGGCACACAGTAGACCTTGGTTTGGCATTGTAGTCTAGTTAGATGGTGTAAAGGCTGGAGGCAATTTTTTTTTAATGCTGCATAATCCGCTGCAGAGCGAATCTCAAGAAAAAGCAGCATTTGTTAATCCTTATATACATATTCATAATTCTTCTACGTATTCTTTTGCCCTCAATACATTCTCTCAGCATTTCAGTTTTCATGACCTCATCGTGACCTGTCCTTTCAGGCACAGAGGATGCGTGTTTCCGAGAAAATAGCCGTGGAATAAATTGGCGGCGTGCAATCTGCCATCTGTGCAGGCGCAGTTATACCAAGGTGAGAGAAAAGGGTTCATTGAGAGCAGCTGGGGAGACGCTGTGCAGTCCTCTCTTCCTCCAGGAAAAGTGCTTCCCTTAATGGCCACTTGATGTGCGAGTGGCTTGGCTTTTCGACATGTTCTGAAATGATAGGTGATTTTGGATCTGCCGGATGGTCTTTTGTTGCTTGATTACTGGCTGTGATGTTTGGTTTTGTGCTGGAGTGTGAATGCCCACTCAAAAACCCCTTTACGTGTTTTAAGTTTCTTAATACTTTGAATTTTATTTTTGCATAAACTAGTTTTATAACACTTTCTATATACAGAAATCCCTTTTCTGTACTTTTGTCCTCAGTATCTTACTGAGTTTGGGTTGTTTTATTTCCTGTTTTATGATGAAAGAGACCTTCATCGTGTGTCTTGTGTAACTTAACTTCCTGCCTCTGTGTATTTTCCCACCAGTTTTGATTGTCTGCCCCAACCTAATGAGTTCCACATGTGTCTAGTTATCCTCCCCTCATTTGTGTCAATGCCAATCTGTCTTCATCCCTGTGTCAAGGGTACCTGCCATTCCTAGTGTTTTGTTCCCTGGACCATGCCTGCCCAATTGGATTTATTTGCCTGTTTGGACTCCCTTCCCTGGTTCTGACCTCTGCCTGCCCTCACCATCCTGTAAGCCTTTTTGTATTTTGCCTTTTGTCTTTAAATCTGTGGACTGCACCTGCTCTGCATTTGGGCCAATCCCTGTTGTCCCACATGTTCGTATCCTCACGATGAGATAAAACTGCTCATGTTATGGTTGAGTCTGTACCCCCCTCCAGTAACTAGTAGTGGAAGGGAATAATATTACAGTTACTAATCCATGGAGACCGGACCATATGATGTTCAAGTCTGCTGCTAGCCAGAACGGTAAAGGAAGAATGGAGAACAAGGGAGCGTTCTTTCACTCTGCTGTAAGTTTTGCTCTTATTGTGAGTTTGTCACAGTTAAAGATGCAAAGAGCATCGTCGTCCGTTGTAAACTTGGTGCGACCAGCAAAAAGCTTTCAACCACAAACAGTTCTACATTCATGAAACAATTCTAATTTATTCAAGCGTCTGCTATTGCAGCACATCAATGTGAAACTCCAGTGCTGAGTAGGAGGCCACTGCTGCCAGTGATGCATGCAATTTTGTTGTGTAAAACACTGAATACTGCTTTTATAAATGCATGTGCAGGAAAAACAGTACTTCAACAGTCAAGAGTGACTTGCTTTATTGTTTTTTATTTCAGCCAGTGGCGTAAAACGTTTTGTAAAAAGCATACTCCTTGTCCATGCATGCATGTGCACCACCAGTCAGCAGTCACTTGAAGCAGGGTGGTGAAACTAATAATGTGACTCCCTATTACTCAAAGGTTAAAAGTTTATGCAGTTCCGCAATCAAAAGCACTGAAGCTATTAATCGTCATCCTGTCTGCCAGATTTTAAACATCTGATAAATATACAGTCGATTTTTGGATGCTGGCTGCATCTGAGACTGAACGCTCAAATTTGTTCTGAAATAACTTCTCTGCAAAACAAATCAATGGAAGCGGGGCAGAATAAGCTTCAGACTTGTGCTTCACGTTGCGGTCACCTTTTGCATCGCTGCATAAATGACGTACTTGTCACTTTTGTGTTTTATAGGCAATCACTTTCTGCACGGCTCACACATTGCAATCATTCCAAGTGTGTCCAGCCGCAGAGAGTCAACCCCATGCTGCGGAACAACACAGACATGTAAAAACAAAACCTTAATATTGATATGTGGCATTAATATTGATATCTGACCTTGTCGGTGACAGCAAGTCAACCCCATGAATAATTTTCTGTCATCCATAACAGATAGATGGGATTTAAATAGGAAGCATACATCAAGATAGGAGGCAGGGGCAACACAAGCGCTTGACAGAGATAAGTGTGACAGCCAGGTTGAATTTGAATTGCGCGAGCGATAAATTAACTCTTAATTCCCTGGGACGGAAACCGATCTCTTGGAACTGATGGAGGTACGGAGCTCAACCTCACCTTCTCCGGAAAGCAGCAGGCTCATATTTATAACCAGCTGTGAGCTTAGGAGGAATATTTGCATGAGAGTGGAGTCTAATAAATACCTGATGAGGTAAAGGAACAAGGTAACTGTACCAGGCTTGCTGTGTATTTGATGTCAGAGGCTAAGCTAACCCAGGTTTGGGATTCAAAATCTTTGCGTCAACAAGAAGACCTCGCATTTAAATATACTGTAAGCTACATAGCTTCCTTTTTAAAAGTACAAAAGTAATAATTTAAATCTTTTAATACTTTTTATTTGTCCACTTTATATTCATCACTGGGCTAATGTGATAGTAGGAAGATACTAAATCCTTGTTGTCTTAATTAGAGCTTAGTGAAATGAAGCCTGAAGCTACATTGTAAGATACTTCTGGGAAAAGAGTTAATTATTGTTGCAAAGAACATAATCAAACTCTCATCACAACATGAACTCTTTGTACAGTTGCAAAATTCAGACTTCTTAACTTCTTCCCAGGACAGAGAGCTTCTTTATGTCACATCTGTGTTTTATCTTTGTCGGCCAATTCTCCAATGTGAGATCAACGGATGGGCGTTTATCTCATGATCTACTCATTTTATCTGTTGATCACAAAATAATTATACAGAGATCTTAAGAAAATGCTCTTTCTGTAACCATGAGGAAGAGGTTTTGACAGTCTATCAATGGTCTGTTTGATAACTTTTATATTTCAAAAAGGTACTTTATGACGAGATCACAAAATAAATAGTACCTATGTTTTCTTTTGCCTTTCCTAGACTTTAAAAACTTCATACTTTTTTTGCCTTTTTGTTGAATGTTAGGAAATACAGTTATTCACATCTTTGCTGAGAGTTAAATGAGAAGATTGACACCGCTTTCATGTTTGTTTGTTAAATCTGAAGCGAGAGTCAGGAGACGATTAGCTGGAAACAGCTAGCCATGCACCTCCCCATGAAACCACAACGTGTCATTGTTACATTGTGTCCGCATTAAACAAATGAAACATAATTAATTAGTATACTTTTGTATGCATTTTATTTTTTATAACTAAGGACAGAGCGTGGTGAGCTTTTCCTCATTTTAAGATTCATGCTAGGCTAAGGTAATTGCCTCCTGGCTCCAGCCTATTTAACAGACAGATGAGTTGTATTCATCTTTTCATCTATCTCCCCGTGAAAAAAAGTGAATAAACTTAATTCCTAAAATTTCCTGACATGTTATTGATGTTTGACCTTGTCTTTCTTAATCACTACCTGCTGTAAAAGCCTCATGGTTTCTTTTTACTGGGTCTTTGATTAAGTTCCTTTTAACATTGAGTTATCAGGTTTGGTCACTTTCACATCTCATACATTACATTTGCAAAAGAGAGAATTGGGTTATTTTCCACACATTGGGTCTAAGATGCTATTGCAGTGTGCTTGTTGACTAAACATGGACTTTTTCAGTCATTAACTTGGTCCAAGCCACTCTGTTGGAGATCTGTGGGGAGTTCATTGCCTCATTTGGGATGTAATTAATCTCTATTAAAACCACTTCCATCTGACTCCTTAGCTGACCCACATCTCACGTGCAGTTTTGCGCTTCAGGGCACAAACCACTGGGAAGATGCCTTAAGAGTGAGGAAAAAGAGAAGACGACTGCTTTCCAGGAGCGGTAGATGAGAAGAGTTTAAAAGGCAGTGGAGATGGATGGCTGAAAAAGACTTAATCTCACTTGTGACACTTAAAGGTATTTCACAAGAATAACAACAGGCTATCTTTTCACTTTTAACTGCATACTTGTCTCTTCCTCCGGTTGTTTTTTTTTTGCCTCAGTCTCCCACCGCCTTTACCATCTCTCTCGGTCTCAGATAATCTAAGCCAGGCTTAAGCCTCCATCTATTCTATCTGCCTGCCTCTCTTGCAGTCTCTCCCCTGTCTGATTCCGTTCTTACTGCGAGGCCTGAGAAATCCTCAGCAGATGCCTGAAAGACTGTTTGGCTGACTCCATGCTGTTGACAGACAACGCAGCTTTAAATGTGAAAACAAGGTTATTTCAAGCAGGCTCTGCAGAGATGGAATGCATGAATATATAGACAGAGTTAGGGGGGAAAATACTCTTTTTCTCTTTCTGTTTTTTTTCCCTTGTTTGACATTTTTCTCCGAACTTGTCAACACAAAATGCTTTGTGAGAACAGCATGGAGGAAAATGCAAACATTTTGTGCCTGTCATGGTGGGACTTTTTATCCTGAGACGTTACATGTGCTGCGTGTATTTACTCATCAAACAATGAGTTCCTATTAATCTGGATTTCATAGCAACTGTCTTCCGTTTGTTTATTGGCTGCAGCTCTCAGCATTCACAACTAGTTGTGAAATTTGGCAACATGGAAAGAACAACCAGTACTCTGTTTAATATTCAAGTCACTGCCAATTCAAGTATTATCTACATAAAATGAAATATCTTGACAAAAACTGCCATAGGCTTGACACACATTTAGAGATAATTCAAACAGGCAGAATCTTACAATGAATCCCAATTACGTTCAAGATGGACCCTTTTTGAGACAAATTCATTTCTTTTATCTCTTCCCTGCGAAAAAGAAAGTTACATATTTTGGTTTTAATTGTACCCTCAGAATGAAGCAACCCTGCTTAAAATAAATCAGACAGGACAAATTCAAAACCCCAGTATCCCTTGGAATAACTTCCATATTGTGCTATTCTGCATCTCAAGAACTGCATCCATTGCAAATGTTCAGTGCCAATGGAAGAAGTGGGCAGTGTGTCCTTTTATGTAGTAAGGAAGAAAGTGTGTTGATGTAGTTGATGGGGGTTTTTTTCTCTAGCACATCTGGCTTTCATGCCGGACATCAGTTTGTGTCCCATTGCAGACCTGCAACAGCAAATATAAACTTCAAAAGAAACATTTTTATTCTAACCATTTAAACTTCAGTCTTAACCGTACCTTAGCCATAGTTTATTTGCCATAACCCTAACCTTAACCAAACCATAGTTTGCCATCTGTGTAAACATTTTGAAATTTGACTAACACACAAAAAGGCATAAAAATAACAGCTTTTAAACTTTAATTTTTCAAATTAACTTGAGCCAGGTTAAAATAAATGAACGTTGACTTCTGGTGTCACAGATATGATGGTGTCTAAGGGCCATTCTGGATTTGTTCTTTTTATAGATAAATTATTTTATCACTCATGCAAACAAAAATCTGTGATTAAAGTTGTAAATTTTTGAAGTTGTAAACACAAACGTGGATATTCTCTGTGATTACAGTGAGATTCACAAAATAAAACTCACAAATTATTAGAAAAAACACTGATATTCACTGGGATTTCCCTGTCTGACCACTTTGATGGTGATGTCGTGGAAAATTACAATCTTCTTGTTTAGTTTTCTATAACTTTAAATAAATAACCCATAATGTGTTTGTAGGAACCAAACGTCATACAGAGAGGTTTAAAAACAGGAATGAAACTCTCTACTTTAGTGCAAAGTAGTAGGGCAAAATCTGGAATTAGAAGTGTCTAGAATCACTATGCAGAACAACATTTCTTCCCGATTCAGTTTTTAAACATCTTATACTAAGCTCCTCCTGACGGGATGCTTCTGTTTTCTCAATAATGAGGCGCTGAACTCCAAAATCAGAAGCGGCACTATCTGATTGGTATAATTTTAGAGACACTGATCGTGTGTCATTAAGCAAAAACAACTGTCTGCATGAACTTTTCCTAAATTCCTGTGGAAGTGAGGTGATACAGAGATGCAGCTCAACGTTAGTTATTAAGCTTTTCAGCACCCACAGCCAAACTGGCCGTGGCTCCTTCCGTGTTTGTGTGCTTTCTTACTTTCTGATCTTCGGTGCTTGATATTTTCTTTGATTAAAATAAAACGCATTGAGGTTATGCGAATAATATGGTTGCCTAGATTGACAGAAATGTCACGTGTAATGCATATACAGTCAAACAAGTGGAATATTCAGCTGGTCTGGCCTGCCTAATCTATAGCACGGTGCAGGAGGGGGGTATCAGTATGTCTCTTGGTGTTGTATGATGAAATGCCTTGTGATTGTGCTGCAAACCAGTTTCCCCTCAGGGACAAAATGAAGATTGATTCATTGATGGATTTAGTAGAAGGCCGAACTTGCAAAACTAAGGTCCAACATGTAATACTGGAATTATCGACTACAGCGACTGATTCTCCTCATGATGTGATTACCGTTCTCAGCCCTTCTCGACATGATGTTGCGTCGCTCTCGCTCTGCCTGACCTCCTGTAATCATCTCATCTCCCTTGTCAATTTCTCTCTACTATCCCTGGGCTGATAAGCTTGCTGTGTTTGCAGTTCTTCCCAATCTACTGCACAAATCCTGTGCTGCGCCCGGGTGTACAGCAACATTTCTTTCTTTTTTTTTTAAGACTGACAATGTGAAGCCTGAATAGATGGAAAAATCCTGCCGGGTGTCAAGGCTAACTTTATGGAAAATTCAATCAAACCTAAAGTGTCTGGGAGATTAATAGCTGCCATAATTCATACTCGACTCAAGGTGCACGTTTAAGGTGCGTGTTTATGTGGGTGCATGAATGTATGGATGAGAGAGATGAAATAGATTCTATTTCCTCTACAGTGCCTGTGCCGCTGGTCATTTCTAGTAATAATCAAACACAAAAATGGGCTCAACAAAGTGCTGTTCCTCTAAAAAGTGGGAGGAAAAATCCATTACCCAGCAGGCTGAGGTCAGACTGGGTTGACACAAAGTCAACCGTTACATTACATCATCTGAGGCTTCTTCCTCACTCTTATCGCTCCCAATATACTTAATACAGGAGAACTCTTGATCTATCTCTGGAAGATAATCGACAATGAAATTAAGTGGCGATGGGCCTGTGTCAGTGGGGGATTGTGGAGAATGTGACTGCTCAGGGCTGATGGGAGATAATCGCAGGACACAATAACCATTGCCAAGAGAATTGCTTCCGGGGCTTCTTTTATGGCCATAATAACCAGAACCTTGTCTGGCAGTGTAAGGTTAGTCAAATATGTGGCCACAGACATTTTGTTTGGGTGCGCGCACACAAGCTCACTAACATCCCTCTCCTTCGCACTAGACAGAAGCTCACACATGAATTATGTTACTGTCAGGCGCTATATCGACTCCGACACAAACACACACACACTTGGAAGGAGTCTACACTTGCCCAATAATGACAAATCACCCTTTCCCCTGGCTGTCCCACCTTAGGGGGTTGTTACAACAGTGACAGCTCAGATGAGGAAAGAGGCGACTCACCGACATGGAATCATTGAACCTGGCGACCGCTTTTACTTTCATCTTATCGGGTTGCTTTATTTCATCACGCACTTTGAGGTTTTGTCATAAAGATTGCAGTAGAACAAAGTTTCTCAAGACATGACTTAAATCTGGCTTGTTTTCATCTCAGTTGATCTCTTTCTCTTTTTTTGCTTGTTGTCTTCCTGGGTGAAGCAGGTGTTGGCAATTTTGTGCAATGTAATCTCACAATCTGAGCCACATTGAATTTTAATGTTTTGACATTTGTTTTTCTTAACCCGTCTTTCGTGCATTGCTTTTTTTCTTGCATGTTAATAGGAAATTAGGCACCAACACTCACTTTCAGCATTTCCAGTAAGTCCTTCCTCTTGTTAGCATTCAGCTGGCTGACTAAACACTGTGAAAGACCAGTGTCTGTCAGTACTAATTACTTATGCAAATAGGCACAGCACAGTAATTACACCCTGCCAACAGTATAAACACATCCACAAGCAGACACGTTGCAGCCACTGTGAAGTCCATCCTTAGACGGACAGGTAAATGTCTATTGTCTATCTGTCAATTGTTAAACAGAACTAAAAGGTTAATACTTGGGAACACAGCTCTTATTTTACACACAACAGTATTTAGTCATGAAGAAGTGAAAGTAATTATGGCTCACTTAGTTCACCAACAGAGCATATTATAAAACAATTGATTATTTAATAATAATGATAATATTTCAAACTCACAATGTGAAAGGAGTTGGCTCGTAGCGACGAATCACCCAACTCTACAGTTCCCCTCAGTTCTCTCTAGTGTTTTAACGTCTTTGTGGCCGCCAACTTTAGTTCACTCTTACTGCTCTAATTAACCTCGTTTCCTAACGCTGCAGTTCACCAGGGCCCAAAATGGACACAGTAAATTTAATGAATACAGGAGCATCATAAATTGAAAATTTGAAATTAATAAACAAATAAATGAGTATATAGATAAATAAATAAATGTTTTTATTGCTTGTTGTTTTTACACTTTTTGTGGCATGGTATTTGTTTACCATGTCACTTTTGGCCTTAATAGCAAGCAGCTCTAAACAAGGGCTGGGCGATATGACCAAAAACAGAATTGAAAATCAGTTTCAACACTCAGTAATTCATCTGCTCCCACTGTTAGTGCTTCTTAACATCCGTCTAATATCTGCAGACTACCTAACTGTTAACTAACTGGCTAACTAGCGTAAGCTACGCAGCTACAGAGAGAAGCAGAATTTGCACACTGTTCACCTTTTTACCTCCTTTAAACAGATACAGGTCAACAAACACAATTCAACATTATCAGAGTACCTTGACTCATGACAGTCCTGTACACTGAGGCGAGCATAGATATGGTGTGACTGTTCTCATAACCATTTGGGGGACTATCGTGGCTCAAGAGCTAGATGTACTTTCTGGCTAATAAAAAACATGTTTTTTGCATGTTATAACTCCATTTTCACAACATGGGTTTTTGACACCAAAACAAAATTCTAATTTATCTAACCAATTTGGTATATTGGCCAGCTCCACACTTTACACTACCTGACCAAAAAATAGAGGGACAATGTTAGCAACAAGCTGGTTAGCACAGTAGCAGAAATTTCCCTCCAAAGTGGAGGTGGAGACAAAAGCAGAATGATTTGATGTATTGGTTTACATTCATCTGAGAAAGAGGGGCCCAGACAGGACACCAAATACATGCTAATTTTCTTCTGTATCCGCAAGATGTTTAAATAGGGAACTGTAGCCACAACAATTTTTAAAGGTGACGATACGTCAGCGTTATCCAGCTCGTTCATCCAAGTGGCCATAAAACAATTAATGCTGAGTGTTTCTGACTTGAGAAATGCTCTACTTTATGGCTCAAAACTCTCTATCGAAACACATCCCTACTCTGTATCGAGGTCACAAGTAGATAGTGCTTCAGTCAAAAAGTCTAACTATAAATTTAAAAGCCAAGCAGTTATAAATTTAAATCCAGGGAGGTAAAAGGCATCCTTGGATACTTTTATACTGTTGTTGTAATGGTTATAAATTCATGATTAATGATCTTTTTTATATTTGTATTGAGACATTTTCTCAATTGTCAGTTTTTACTTTCTCTCGTGACTTCTCTGACTTCCATTTTTCCAGAAACTGTGTTGAAACCATCTGGCCCAAAAGAGAGAGAGAGAGAGAGAGAGAGAAATAGCAGGTGAAAACTTGTTCCTTTCAGCTGTGAGGTTAAACATGTAGGTGGAAACCAAATTGACCGTTATTCAAAACACAATATGTTTTGTGGCTGCATTGCATTCTGGTCTTCCGAGACCACTGTCAGATGACAAATTGGTATCTCTGCCTCCACTATTATGGATTTGTACTTGTGGGGTTGTTGATGTCCGAGCAAAATAGTGTATCTAAAGAGAAGATCTTGCTCTGGGACAGTCACGAGTCTAGCTACACGTGTAACACATATGGACAGTCACACTCACGTTTACACCAACAAAGTGGTTACTAGTGATCATAAGTATAACTCAACAATATGAGTGACACCTTTCACAAAAATGTTAGTCATCTATTCACACATAGTCAACTGTGTTAAAAATTAAACACCCCTGTGTGGTTGAACATCGCTGATCTAATTGACACCAGGAAAAGGGGGTATTATGGAGTAAGTGGGTATTTAAAAAATAATCAGAACCAACCTGCTCTATCTAATTTCATGAACACAGGTGGTAAACAGCCGCCGTTGCTCTGCAGGAAAGCGCTGCTATTTCTGCACAGAGATGGTAATCCTGCATAGTGCATGTTTCATTATCAAAGAGTTCAGTCATACTTTAAAGTCAGTCTTTCACAGCTCACTAAGTGGGATGTCAGAGCCGTGTAGTGCAAGAAAACTCAGTGAGCTGGGTGTGCATCCGCTGAGCTCACAGGTTGTTCAGCCAACTATCACTGCAAGGTCAATCATTGCCTCGTTTAATGGAAAGCTATTTGCTAATCCTGCTAATGAGTCTGTTCAGAGACTGTATCTGATTGAGAATTTGCTCTCAGACAGCATACTGTTTAGACAGCAGCACATTAATGTTATCTTGGGTTATTTCAAGGGGATTGAACAAAGGGATTTCTCAGGAAGTCGGGCTGAAATGACAAATATTGGCCGGGTAGGCGGTGCAACAAATCAGATGAGGTTACAGGAGGGTGGTTGATGTGGTTCCCAGGAGCAGCAGCTGCATCGACAGTAAACGCCGAGCCATGATAGCCATGAACGCCTTAATATGACTGTCCACACACCAGTTTTATCCATCCCAGTGGGAACATTTCCTTATCACTGGGTTGAGCAGAGCACGTGCCCCAAAGAGCTTTTAACCTGGCATAGCCGCTTTAAAGACGACAGCCCATGAGTCAGTATCACACTGCTAATGAATTAGGAGATTAATCGTGGGCTTCATGTGAGACATGTGCGCTTCCACTGAGCAGCATCCAAGGTCAAAGAGTCACAGTGCATACGGTTGTGGCTCAGCATGAGATGTGAATCAAATCTGATGTGTATCCAGACTGGCCTGCATGTTTACAGAATGCTGGGCTTTTATCCCCCGCCTGATGTCCAGATCAATTCCACTGAGATACGTTTGATTTAAACAAATAACTGTGAGTGATTTACGCAGAGTGAAAATTTTATTCATACATGCTGAAAGGCAATTGGGCAAGGTTCACATATTTGCCCTTAAATGAAAAGTACACCAGGAAACCCATTATACAAAATAACCACCTTGATTTTAAGAATTGCATCCCTGTTATTTAGAAACAAAGGTGACAAAGGTCCAGGCTTAATGCAAGCTGAGCTGCTTACAGCTCCAGCCTTATAAAAAGCCTCCGGAACTTGCTTGCAAAAATCTAAATAACCACTTGAATGCTTCAGTAATAGATCTGCTTACCCAAAGCTCAGACCTTAACAATACTCACGGTTTATAATTTATGACTTATGCTACCATAAGCTTATATAATTGTGATTTTTATCAGGTGTATTCACCGTCACAAGAACCGTCAAGAATAAGAGTAAATTGAATTCTGCTCTCCATCACAATGCAGCACATGTGAAAGGTCCCACTGGAGGTGCAAAGTGATTGTAAGGTCTTTATCTTTGAATGGAAAATATTACTGAATGGATGTATTCCACTATCTTTGGTGATTATGTAACGCTGCCAGTCTACACGTGACAATGTCATGTTTTGGCATTGGAAAGAACTCAGAGTTGTATTTTCATGTAGAAAATGACTTAATGACTGACTTAATGTCAGTTAAGTATTGGATGCACAATGTTGGCAGAGTTTCAGGTCTGGGTTTTTCTCAGACCGTTTTGGAGAGAGGAGGGAGTTCTCCAGCAGTGTTGGGCAAATTACTTGAAAAAATGATCAACTCATTACATGCTACAGCTTTTTAGTAATTAATCAACAGCAAAGTTGGCGTAGTTAGTTAATTTTTTTTCTTTACTCAGTGCAACTCCGTCAAGGTTGCTTTTGAACAACTCCGCCCCTAAACCCCATGTCAATACTTATTTGCCTTTTGTGAGAGTTGGATAAGAAGATCAATACAACTCTTATTCAGAAACCGTCTGTTATAATGTTATAATGTTATTGTTATGATAATGTTATGATGACCAGCACTTCATCATTCATTAAGGAAATGCCGGTGTAGTAAACGATCAATGAGCAACGCTGTATAAAATGTAGCCTACTTAATGTTAACGTATTGATAATTGATATCATGGTCCACGCTGGAACGCGTTCATATTTAGAGCTCCACCCGATTTAAAATGGAGGTTCTGCTTTTATTTACCCGTTGCCATGGTGAATCGTAGTATCGGAGCTCCATTGACGACGGGTTTTTTTCATCCACACGCACGCGCTTCCACCAGGTTCAACATACTCAGAGCAGTTTCTCATCTCAGGCTCAGTCAACTCAGAGCTCAGGGTTAAGCTCAGAGTTTGTTAAACCTGCTTTAGGGTGTAAGGCAAGGCAAGTTTATTTGTATAGCACATTTCAACAACAAGGCAATTCAAAGTGCTTTACATGAAACATAAAAGCAACA
>JAPMOB010244379.1:0-19757 GCA_029875015.1 Lepomis gibbosus | reverse complement strand
ATATATATCAGTGCAGTCAATGCATTTTTTTTACAGTGTGGTTACTTAAGTAAATAATATATATATTATAGATATAAATACTTCATCCAACACTGTTTTACTCAGGGACTGTAACAGCCTACAGTTTGCAAAACCTATACTTTACCAGCCTGTACACTGAGAGTTGAGAAGTTATTTTATAGAATTTAGAGTTAATTTATACTGTAGAAGTCGACAGTTTAGAGTTTCTTAATGGGATTTTGGCTGCAGCTGAAATCATCGTCATCATCAGACAGCTAAAAAGTTTGCAGATGAATGGATTTATTTACATTGACACACATTAATATATTTATGGGGTAATTTCTAGACAATAGGTTTAGTTCAAACTGCATAAAGTGATAAGGAAGAGATAATAGAATCACTTAACTTAAAGCCACCTTAAACTTTTCATTCGAAGATTAATGTGAAAATAAGTTATTTGAAAACATGATCATAACGTTTGAATCAAACTGAAACTAAATGTTGCTCATGCTCCACACTCTGCGCTTACAGTTAGGATTAAAGCTTTTAACCACCTGGTTTCACATTTAGGCAGCCTGTCCCCTAATAACGCCATGTAAGGATAATTTGAAGCATGAAATTGAGAGATTTAAGGAACCCAGAGTTTATATTACTGAAAGGGTGTGTGCATAGATTAAGAGATGATTACAGTTAATAAGCTGTTTAAAGGGATACTTGCCGCCCTGATGCATAGCAGCACTATAGAGTAGTTGTGGACTTATTTTGCGAGGGCGTACTAGTATGCATAATTTTTGCATCACTTTACATACATAAGATGGAATGTTGTAAGTTTAGAAAGGTCCAGTTTATGTGCATGTGAACACCTTCACTAACACAGAACGACGGTGCTTGCCAAAGTTTTGTTGCTATTCCTCACCCCGGAGCCACTAAATAGAAAAAGTTCAGCAGTGCAAACAGCCAAATAATAAGGAAAGGCCGGAGACAAAGGAGCTTTAAGAGAGGAGCTTACGTTCTTCTCAAGGAAATAAAAGATCTTTGGATCTTAAAAACATGCAGAGAGAGAGTTTAAATGTCCTATGTGATGAGAAGGCAGCATTAAGCTAATCCTAATCAGACCAGAAACTGTTTTTATCAAACATCTGACAATTACACTTAAGAAGTTCAAAGGGCCTAAACAGAGCAGGAATAGTCAATCAGAGACTACAGCTGTGTGCAAAATCACTCCCTCATTCACTCATTCACTGCTCCCTATATAATAGGCGCTCAGTGCTTTACTCTACAGGGAGCGGTAAATTGAGATTTCAGACACTTCAATCAATCATCGTGATTTGCGTCATCACTGGCAGCTGTTGAGTCACACAACAGCAATTGCAGAGTAGGACTGTTAGCATAAAGTAACGTGCGTGCCGTGGACACTACTGTTTTCATTCTAGGGCACTGTATAGTACATTCAATTACAAATAATTTGGACGTTTAAATAAGGAGGTGTAAGTAAAACATGGTGCATTAAAGTGCAAAGATGGACAGATTCCATCCTTACATTTTACTAAAATATGTGATTTTGATAAGCTTTAGTAAAAATGTGCAGACAATGAAGATGCCTGAAAGGTAGTTGCAAACTAAATTAATGCCAGATTAGCCGATTGTGCTAACAGTAGTGGTAATAGTAGACTAAAACTATGATGCAATCTGTACTCATAGGTAGTATATTTTACATGTAGCTTCAAATAACTAAATTTTACACAATCACTTTAAAACATCAAGCAGTTTCAGGGATCCCTGGAGCTCTCTTTGAAGTCAAGACCTTTCATAAATAGCTTTTATTCTTAAGCGAGTAAATAAAATGATTTGGACTTGTTTCTTTAACTTTTAGCAGTTTGATCAAATAGCCCCGGTTGATAAAATGATGCAGCCATCTCTCCTGCAGGCTCAGTGCGCACTCGTGTGGTCGAGAGCGGCACTACGTCTGCCCAGACCCAGCACCTCTCATAATGAACGCTTCAGGAGCTCGAGCATGGTGCATTAAAATGCTGAATTACACCGCTAATACATAAGTAAAACATGATAGATCATCTGCACACTTTAAATCCTCACAGATCTGATATCACACAGAGCAAGCCATGCAGCAAATTGCTACATTTGCCTCGTTGGATTTAGAGCGCTGAAGTGAAAGGTTTTAATCAGGAGAGTAATTGCGTTTGTTAATGAAGCACGGCATTGCAGAGGAGGCCGGAGCCTGGAGCTCGCCGGCTGATGGGATTTTCTCCAGACAGTCCTGAACGATTTCTGCTCCCGACTGAGGAGGTGTGATGTCTGGACTGCAGAGCAGACTGCAGCACTCACAGCCACAAAAGCTCTTGTTCACTGAATCCAACTGGTGCAGAAGGAGTGTGAACTGGTTAACTGGTGCATATATATTTCAAGGCAGCATTACCATGTGTGGAAATAATCAAATAATACAGTATGGGCACGCTGGAAGCAGGAGGAAATAGGTGTATTCTCACCTCGAGCTGATTTTACAGATGCTACAGGGGAGAAGAAATATTAGAAATGATAAACCTAGCATGCAGATGGGTAAACTGAGGGAGGGACAAATATTTACCTGGATATCCTGTTCAGCTGCCAACAATGAGACTTTAAAGTGTCTTATCATCAACCACTGAGTACCGTTGAGATAATATAATTTGGTAGTTACAGTATTTGTCACACGCAAATGATAGTAGAGGTTAATAACTTGTTAAAAAGAAAACATGCTGTACTTTTACTCAGCAGAAGTTAAAACTGCTCCATGTACTTAACATATTTAACACAGTGAGAGATAATAAAATATGCAACACAGGAGTATGTACATAAAAAAGATGACCACCATTAAACCATATATTGCAATGTGTACAAAGAAGTCCAGAAATAATATTTGAAACACACCAAAATACTATTACTACAAAACTGGAGCTTGCAGGCTGTGCAATAGCTTGGCGTCCTGCTTGTTGATTTATTTTTTACATTTTTTATTTATTTTAATCTTTTATTGGATGTGTCATGAGTGTATGTAGCCTATGTGTACGTCTTTAGCTGTTATATGTATTTTATGTGTGTTAATTTATTGTCTGTAAGGGCAGCTACTACTATGCAGTACGCAATTTGAGTCCATGACAAATTTCCCCATAGGAGACAATAAAGTATATTCTATTCTATTCTATTCGAAAACCAGCCATGGGACAGGATGGGTAATATTGATAATATTAGGGGTTAAGGGAAAATTCATTATTAGCTGTCTCACAGAAACTACTACTCTTTTAAAAAGCTGTGTAAAGTATCTGTCTTACATGTAAATGTCATTAAGTCTTGCTAATGAATAATCTCCTGGTGAGTTTTGCCTTTGAAGAAAGTGAGAAAAAGGGAACTTTGAACTTGAAGACTCTTTGTACAGTCGGACAAACCAGAGTCATCGTCTGTGCTTCAAATGTAAACATGTTGTAATATTGTACTTTTGTGTAAATGTGTTAACATGGAGCCCGTAGTGACATGTTGCAGTCGGCCTATTTCTCGTCCCTACACCAGAGCGACGAGCTGGATCCCTTCCAGGAGCTGCTGGACGAGCAGCGCTACCCGGCCGAGGTCACCATGCCGAGCCCCAAACACCACAAGTACCCGCCCTGCAAGGAGAGCAAGAAGGAGCTCATCACGTAAGACTCACTTGTACCTCTAACATGATTAACACACTGCCTCAGTGGTGCTTGTGGCGCAATGGATAGGACACATGCCTTTGGTGTGAGAGACCTGGGTTCAATTCACATCTACCAATGTGTCCCTGAGCAGGACACTTAACTCCTAGTTGCTCCAGAGGTGTGCAAGGTGTATAGCA
This sequence comes from Lepomis gibbosus, assembly GCA_029875015.1. Lineage (NCBI taxonomy): Eukaryota > Metazoa > Chordata > Actinopteri > Centrarchiformes > Centrarchidae > Lepomis > Lepomis gibbosus. Next base: position 15,892 of record JAPMOB010244379.1, on the reverse strand, counting down.
ATTGTAAGTCGCTTTGGATAAAAGCGTCAGCTAAATGAATAAATGTAAATGTTATATTAAGCATTATTGAAAAAACAGGCACTACACACAGTCAAGTGCATTGTGGGCTAGAAAAAAACTTTTGCACTTGAGATGAGCAGCCTAAATGAAAAAAATAACTACGTATAGTTCTTTTATACCTCTTGTGTTACTTATTTAAATGTGCAAGGTTGTTAATTCGTTTGTTTTTTCTCCCTCTGGCTTCTTTGAGATTAGTTTGTTTTTGGTTACATTTATATGTATATTTATGTGCACTGCGTGTCTTCAAGGCCGGTTCTCATGAAGGGACATATAACAACTTCAAATGCTTTTTGTTGTTAAAAAGTGATAAAAAATGAACAACCTTTTTTCATTGTGAATTCAAGAATCAGAATCAAGTTCGAATGTCGGTCTTCAGTCTGTGTCTCCCGTCCTCCTGCAGGTTGTCAAGCTGCCAGCTGGCCGACAAGAACATCCGCGGGATGATGACGACCAACTCTCAAGAACTCAAGTGAATACAAAGTCAATATAATGTTGAGCATGTTGAGAGCAGGGCCGCAGTTAAGACCACTAGACAAGACAGAGGCTGTGCAGTTTGGAGATTCAGATGGAGCTTATGCAATATTACTTTTACGGATGTCTTACAGTAACATCATGTGGTAACACTGTTGTGAGGTTCTGACCTCCTGCGGCGCTGGTTAACCCTTGTGTGTGTGTGTGCCTCAGGTGTCCGACCCCCGGCTGTGATGGATCTGGACACATCACTGGAAACTACGCCTCCCACAGGAGGTAGAGTAACCACGCTTCAGACTACGCTCCTGCCTGCAGTCTCACGTAACACAAAAATATACAGTAATTCAATGTAAGTGTCTTAAAACTTTTCATCTATCCTGCAGTCTGTCTGGTTGTCCACGAGCCAAGAAGAGCGGCATCAAAATTCTCCACAGCAAAGAGGATAAAGACGACCAGGAGCCAATCAAGTAAGGTTTCTAACTTACTTAAAAAAACAAAAACATTACAGGTTCTGTGAGCCCAAAAGCCAAGTTTTCACATTGTTTGTTTTGTCTGATGAAAAGCCCAAAATCCACAGATATTCAGTTTACAATTGATAATATAACACATAGAAAAGCAATTTTGGAACCAGTTGTGAAATTTCTAATTGATGAATGACTGAAATAAGTAACTGATACTCAAAATAGTCATAAATAAATTATCTGTCTGGTGACTAATCAATAAATCAACCAAATATTTCATCACCAGTTTGAAAATGTTTGAAATGAAATTGGTAATGTAAGCTTGAAACATACAGGGCTTTGTGTAAAACACAGTTTTTATAGACTCGTATTTCAAAATATGTAAGTCGAACTTAAAGCAGACACGTGACTACTGTGAAGGCCCTCGCCCGTCTACTCTCTCTTAAAATGCTGCCTGCGTACGCTGACCTTTCTAACTTTAGGAAAGAATATTTTAGAGGCGCTGTGGTCAGTCCTCTACTTCACCTCCCGCTCCCAGCAGGCCAAGTCCAGCAAAGGTTAGCACTAGTGAGCGTTTGACATTTTCGTTAAAGCAGAGCCGCGTTAAGCCAGTACGACCTTGTGAATAATCTAAAGTTCAGCCGGTGTCAGTCTGCAGCCAGCTGTTGCTGCCACCTCTGTTCCATCCGCCATCATCATTAACAGTGAAATAATAATTAAGCTTAACTTGAGCTCGGCTGGGGAGCAGGCCCGCCGTCGCTCGGCTCATTCTAATGAGCCCAAATGTCACTGCGAAGGGCGTTTTGGGATGCGGGAGGCAGAGCAGAGCGCCTGGAAGCTGAGGCGGTGTCATCAGCAGAGTGAGCGGTGTTTGTCCTGCTCTTTGTCAAACCGCTGTGGCCTGGGATGCTTGGAGGGGAGGAGGTGAGTCATAAGGAGGTGAGTCCTCCCTCCATCCCTCCATCAAAACAGTCCTGAACAGAGCCGTCAGGGTGGGATACTTGGTGTGTAACATTCTGTGTACCCAAAACTCAAATGACTTTGGCCAAAGAGTGTTGCGGTGGTCGGGTTTTGAAGTGCCCCCTTTGACAACACTTTTTTGTTCTGCAGCAGTGATTATGTCGTTGGTACTACGCGGTAAAGCAGACAAAGTGACACATCTGTGTTTCTCTTAGGTGTCCGGTGCCGGGCTGTGATGGACAGGGTCACGTGACGGGGAAGTACGCCTCCCACCGCAGCGCGTCAGGCTGCCCCTTGGCAGCAAAGAGGCAGAAGGACAGCTACGTCAACGGCTCGCAGTTTGTCTGGAAATCTGGCAAAACGGACGGCATGAGCTGCCCAACCCCGGGCTGTGACGGCTCAGGACACGTCAGCGGGAGCTTCCTGACCCATCGGAGGTGGGCAGGGATCTGATTCATCTGTATCACAGTTTTTTTGTTTGTTATTACTGTTGCTTGTCCTGATGACTGTTTTGCAAATCATACCACATATAGATGGATTTCCTTCATTACAGGCTGCCATTGGTTTCAATTAATTTCTCAAAATCAACTAGCACAGACTTGCAAACTTGCAACATATATAATTTAATGCAGTAAATCTTTTCTCAATGCGTGTGTTTTATTCCAGTCTCTCCGGTTGTCCTCGTGCCACCTCGGCCATGAAGAAGGCCAGGATGAGCAGTGTGGACATGCTGACAATCAAGCAAAGAGCAAGCAAAGGTTAGAGCCAAAGCCTAATAACGCTCAAACGCAAACAGAAAATAAAAAACTTTATACAAATCAAATTAAATTGTTTTTGGTTTCAGGCATCGAAAATGATGAAGAAATCAAACAGCTGGATGAAGAAATCAAAGATCTGAACGAGTCCAACAATCAAGTGGAGTCAGACATGATAAAACTGAGGACACAAGTAAGACAGTTTCTGAGTGTGTATTTACATTAAGTTTCTTTACAGTAAGGATTTACACTGTTGTGGATAAAGAGCTAAAAATAAACTAGATTCCTGTTACTGACCAAACTTTTTTCATTTATTGGATAATTATTCCGAATATTATGGGTTTATATCTAATTTTAAAAATGTTCTTATGTGTAGAACATTTTGCCATTTTAGACACATTGAGAAGGAAAGTGAATTAAGATTTACATATAATGTGAACTCTTACACACTTTAGATCTTGAACTTGAACCAACTTACTGCAAATTGTCAAATAGCATTTAGACCTTTATTTAAGATAGGTTTATAAAAGAGAAATCTCATTTATCCATAATATCCTCTATATTATAAAGTTTGTCATATTTCAGTGAGACACCTATCATTTTTATTCCGCTCCAATTTTTATCATCTGTTTATGCTGTTAGAATCCAAACGTAACTCTCCCTCAGTACTTACCTGTTGGTTTGATATGTTTTGTATAATGCAGATTCCCTCACAAAATTCTGTTTTAATTTACTACTTAATTACACCTGGTTCTACTTGAAAGTAACCTGGAGGTTAAGACGCTGACCATGAACCACAACATCCCCAGTTCACATCTGGCTGGGGACATTTAACACATTTCTCTCTCACTCTTTCCCTTTCATCTTTCCGTGAAATGCTTATACTTGATTTCCTCGTGCGGTAGATCACCACCATGGAGACCAACCTGAAGTCCATCGAGGAGGAGAACAAGGTGATCGAGCAGCAGAACGACTCGCTGCTGCACGAGCTGGCCAACCTCAGCCAGTCGCTCATCAACAGCTTAGCTAACATCCAGCTTCCACACATGGTAAGAAGTGGGGTGACTTTAGGCGAATGCTTTGTTAAGGCTTATATTTCTACAGCCTTAGGCTTTAATTATAACCTTTAGCAAAAAAACATTATTGAAAGTAATATCTTCTTGTATCTGATCAGCTTTGCCTCAAGATAATTTCAGTCAAATGGTCTCAAATTTACTCTTAAATTAAATCAAACCATAGTAAGATAAATCATTTGAAGAAATACTGAAGAAATGAATGTAAGAATAGTGCATAAAGTTTGATTTCGTTAGGTAATTAGACAACAACCTACCTACCCAATAAGAGCTTAGAGATAAGTCTTGTAATTGTCAGTAGCTGGTAGTCTGTGCTGAAGGATTTTATTGCCCTGACTTCAGCATGTCAGCTTCCTTCTTCCACTTAACAAACATGACTTTAAACCTTTAGGTTTTAATGTATTTGAATGTAGTTGGTTTGTTTTTTGTTTTATTTAGTTTGACCTGAGCCCTGAACCAGCAGTGGTCCTGAATTAGATTATTTAATGAGTGAAGAATACCCCTGGTAGGTTGAATCATTATTGTAAATAATTAAGGGGTTAAACGTTTGTTAATTCCTGTAATGGCAAAATTATGAATTTCCGACGGGATGGAAATTTGTGTTTAATATTTTCTTGTTCTTAAAAATGAATTCTGTAAAAACAAAAGAGGGAAAAAAGTAAATTGAATTTGTCTCTAATGTGAAGTAAGTTTTGTTTTTAGAATAGTCTGTAGATGATTGTTGTATCATGAAATATGAAACAAAGAGTTTGTTTTTGCTCTTATATAATAATAAGTTGGATGACTAAATAATAGACAATATTTTGCAGAATGATAAACTTGAAATAGAACATCATTTATTTTCATTTTATATGGTATCATTTTTATCAATTTATCTGAGAGAAGTTGAAGCTTCTGTCAGATCTTTGTCATACTTAATGAATAATTTATTTTAAAAGTTCTCTTTGTGGGACAGTAAGGATGTGAACATTGGCTCACGATTTTAACCCAGGGAGGTGTTAAAGTCGTCTCCAGCCTTTTCTGTAGCGACACTCAGGTTTTTCTTCATCTGCTTCTTCTTTCTGTTCGCCACCTTCTTTTTTTCCCAGCAGTCCATGCTGTGCTTCGTCTGTGCTTTACAACGCCTCACAGAGTTTCATATAAAGAAACTGCCCCGTCTTTTTTCAGTTTGAGTGACGTCATGTTGTCTCAGTGTAGAAAGAAGACTGGGGCTAATTGGATAATCTCTCTTTAAGAAACCAAGTTGCTTGATAACTGGACTCTTCCTATCCTCTCACTTATGTGCGGGATTTGCTTCATATCACACTGTGAGAAAACACTTCCGTCTTAACAAGGATTTAGATTTTTTTTTTATCCCTCCTGAAATGATCTCTATGTTACTTTCACTCATTTTGATTTTTAAAAAAAATAGTGCTGGCGTGTATTCAAATGATCACTTGATTTTCTTCACATTAGTTGATTTGCGTAAGACAGAGTCGACATTTACGGTACAATTGGTTGAATTTTCTCTTTCAGAATATTACCAAAATGAATGTAAGGCTCATGACTTCATTCTCGGATCTAAATTGGTGGCCAGATCTGATTTTTTTGTGTAACTGTTGATATATATTGTAGGACATAATCTAGATAGATATATCTATAACAAGATGTAAACACTGATTTGCAAAGTAAAAAAGGACAATGTCACATCCATTTTAGTTTTAGAAGTGAATTTACACTTTAAGCCTAGTTAAAAGTATGACATCGTTGTCTGGTTATTTCAAAATTAAATCTGAGCCGGAGGGGAAGTGACTTGCTAAGGCGGACGTTGTGCGTATTTTTCTTGGTGTAGCTTATGAAGCCTTTGTGACCGCTACCATGTGTCTAGCGGGCTAATAGACTTCTCTGTACACCCTCTCCTGTAGAGACCGCTGCCACAGAAAGAGGCCCCAGTAAAGCATAACTGCTGTTTACAGATGCCTCCCAGAGTAAGAGATCCATTTGTCCTTTATCCAATTATCCTTCTCTTCTGCACTGTCATCCTCCCCTTCCTGTTACTCCTTTAGGCCACTGTGGCACAACTAGACAAAAACAATCTGATGTGATTTGATGCCTTCTAGAACTTTTTTTATGGAAATGGCAAAAAAAACCCATAATGTTTAAGATAAAACTTCTTTAAAAACAATTTGTCGCATTTCCGAGAGTCAGGTCTGGTTTGTTATCTCTAACAGCATTTAAATGTTGAACTCAGAATTAATTGGAAAACACAAATAAATTAACTGAAATCATTTATCTGATTAAAAATAAACTCTGACTTAATGATACAGATGAGATTCATGTGATAAAGCAGTGGTGAGAGACATTTCTTTAGCACACCTGGAGGCAGAGCTACTCTGGAATCTGAAATTATTTAAACTGGACAGTTGGCAGGACCCAATGTGGGAAAGAGGGAACAACATTCTGTTACACAAAATAAAAGTGACCATTCTGATTATTAAGCTTGACTGAGACACGTGATTGGACATCGTTAAAATGTATAGATTCCCTCAAAGACCGTATATAAGAAATGGACGTAGTCATCGTGAGGTCACCCGTTGGTTTGTGGACTGCCATTTTAAAGCCTCGAGTTTGGCCGATAGGGCGCCGCTATTTGGAGTTTTTGCAATCAGGAAGTGCCCGGAAGTGACGATACGGTACGTATCGTATACGATACGATACAGAGCTAACAGCTGTGTGCAGAGCTAGCTAGCTTAGCTAGGTGCAACTGTAACTTACGTTAACTGTCATTTTAACAGGGCTCATAACTTTGTCTAGCGAACAACAGTCTCTAAATGTTCTCACCACAGAAAGTGAACAGCCAACTCCTAATAAGCTTTTTCAACGGCGCTGGTTAAATTTACACAGCGGCGAGGGTACAAGTCAGCTCTAGCCTGATCGACAGGTCGCCCTGCTAACGACTTGTCAATCATAGATAATCCCGCCCTGAAACATACTCTGCTTTGTGGTCTATTTTAAAATAAATGAGGCTATAATTTACTAAATGAACATCATTTTGAATTGAAGAAGACTTTGAAACTAGCGACTGAGACCATAAACTCATCAGGAAAGTGTTTACTGGGGTAATTATTCAACTGAGAAGTAGGGTCATTTTCCCATCATTTCTAATGGAGCCGGACGTCTTTTTGCAACCAGAAGAGTCGCCCCCTGCTGGATTTTCAATAGAATGCAGGTTTCAGGTACTTCCGCATCGGCTTGATATTGTAGACCGGAAGCTTCCCGCTTGATTCCCTCTGGAAATTGCTGTAATTTTTGCAGATGCAACAATATTAGCAGACAAGAACATTGATATTAAACCATTCTGCAAAACTTCAGACGTCATTCTTTTTTATGCTGAATTCTTTCGAAAGTTAAAAGTAAAATTCTTGCTTTCTACAAGCACTGCACATGACAACTATGGTATGGTTATGGTTAGGGGAAGATAGTGGTTGGGGTAAGTCACCGGGTTATGGTTAGTGAAAGGTTAACAAAAAGGCATACATTATTTGCAGGTCTGTGACGGGGTGCAGATCTGATGGTCTCTTGGATCAATGTTGGATGTGCTACATGACCATCCACCACTCCAAGCTCCTTAGCCTTACTTCCCCTTTGCTACATACAATATAAGGCCCACTACTTCCTGCATTGGCAATGAACATTAGCCTTGGATTGCCTGTGATGATACGTCTAATACAGGCATAAGTGTCTTGAAATACTTGACCAAGAAAGCACCTTCAGGTTAAAAAGATCTGGGCCTAAAATCGAGCCTTGAGGTACGCCACATGTAAAACTATGCTCACCCGAACAAACAGAAATCACGACCTTTCCAATAGAACTTGAACAAATTTAAATCGGTTTAAACACTAATGCTTGGTTGTTTTGTCCACTAAGGTTGAACTCAACTAATAAGACAGTCTTTGAAGCCAAAGCTGCTCTGTCTCTGAAAAATACTTAAAGTAAAACAAGACTAAAACTCCCAGTCGGCTAAGCTAAGTTGAATTGCCAGTTTTGTCTATTTCATCTACCCATTAACTTCCCATTGGTTTTTAACATCCTGATTTTGTCTCCATATGCTAAACATTAACCTTCCATGTATCCACCAGCTAACCATCCCTCTCCTGATTTTTGCATGGTTTGGAATTGCACTGTGTAGACCTTCACGGGCTGAAGTATAGCTGTCAATCATAGTATTTAAATGTAATAAAAAAGGAGTATTTACGTGTAACCGAGCCATGCTTTCCTGATGGTGTTCCCTCCCTCCCTTGCTGCCCGCCTGTCTTCCAAACCTTTCCCACAATGTTTTACAGAAAATATACTCATTGTCTAAAAACACACCTCCTCTAATCCCTCTGATTGTTTGTTTCTTCATGGGTTTCTTTCCCCTCACAGGAGCCAATGAATGAACAGAACTTTGACACTTATGTGAGTACATTGACAGACATGTACACTCACCAGGACCAGTACCAGAGCCCGGAGAACAAGGCGCTGCTTGAGAACATCAAACAGGCCGTTCAGGGTATCCAGGTCTAGCCCTGACTGAGGCCCAAATAACAAATGCAAAGCAAAATCAACAACAAAAAAAGTCAAAAAGATGGAAATGGTTGTTTTTTGCTGCTGTAATCTACCATAGTTCTTTTATTTATTCTGCTGTTATGCTCTCAACTCCATGGGTATGTTTTTTTTTTAAATTATTTTGATTGTTGTTGCCTTGCTTTGAAAAACAATTGCCAACGTTTTAAACGAACATTCACATTTTTGTACATTTTCATATGATCTAATATAATGTGATGTACTGTTTATAGCTGCTAATGTATGCACATTCTAGTGTATATGTATGTATTTATTTATTGTAAGCTTGAATCATTTTTTTATTTATTTTAATGCGATTTACATACATTAAAAAACTGGGCGTCACGGGTTTAACGGGGAGCAAAGCGGCAAGCGCGAAAATCAGGCTTTTCTCGTGAGCTGTAAAGCTTTAGGTTGGTAAATGGATGGAAATTCACTCATTTTTGTAATGTTTGAAAGTGGATCATGTGGACACTTAAATAACTGTAAATCTTAAGCTAAAATTATGACAAGAACCATTGCTATAAGCACGAAGATTTCAAACATCATGACACGGAAACTTACTGGTGCAAATCCCATCATCCCCTTCGGAGTTGTTTCGTTTCAAACTGTCCTGTTCTGTTGCTTTTCTTTGCTCACGCGAAATACGAAGCAGAAAGACCAATGGCTACAGAAAATGTAGGAGACAATCTGCCATTCTGAATTTCTTTTAATCATCAACCTTGACTAGCTAATAGGACAACGTGTCAGCAATATTGGTATGATAATAGCCTAATAAATTGTTTGTTTAGATATGGGATGCAATCTATATGAAAAAAAATGTTTGGGTATATGCAATTTCTTATGAATAAAACTAGCAAAGAGCTGATAGATCTTTTTACTAACTATAAATGTATTGCGTTTTGTATAAACCTTTTACTACAATCATGTTTTAGGAATCTGACGCGGGTGAAAGGACTTTGGTTCTGTCATGATCGACTTTGCACAGGGACACCTTTGTTTCCATGTTTTGATGTTTTTATTGTCAATTAAGAGGCACTTGGCAGGCGAAAGGATTTGTAGATATGATTTTTCTTTCTAAAGGCTGACGGCTCCACTGGACTTACAGGGTCAAACGTCCCCATTCGTCATTGTATATTGCACTTGTCCTGTTGAAAACGTCTTTCCAGTCATGCATCTTATTGTCTGAGCCACAATGGGACATGATGCCAGACGACATGATGACCAAGCAGCACTTTTTTTTAATTATATTTGATTGTTATTGAAAAGATGAATGAAAACTAGAGCCAACAGTCGTAACTCCATGTCTGTGCAGAATTTACCGACTGAGTATTTGATCTGAATCGGCCTTACGATGACATTCAGTCTGAAAACACAGTACTGATGGATTATGTTTTCTGAACACCGTCGATCATGCATGCACTTTATTGGAGTATGTCAAAGTATCATCACGTGGTAAATGAAGCAAAAACTGTACAGCGAGTTTGTGGAAACTGTGACTACGAAAAGACTTGGTGCTGGGTGTTTCCTGTTTGAAAGCAACCTGGAACAAATTTCATTGAGTTGATTTGTTATTTAAAGGAAAACTCCCCCTCTGGCTCCCTTACATTGTTAACCTCCTCCTTTTGCATCAAACCCACAGAATGCTGAACCACAGTGACAAATCTTTCAGGTTAAAACGTACAAGAAAGGCTCCAGTTGTAACCCCCTAAAACATAATGTTGTGAATGAAAATTATAAAACATTAATGCATCGTTTCATTGGTTAATATGGGACAAATAATATTTTAACTTTGTAAATTACAGAAGCGAGAGGCAACTTTATACCAATTGGAAATAGAGGAGCGGAATGAAAGGAGTTATTTCTGGCATCTGGTTTCTTAAAAGTTAAAAAAAATCTGGATAAACATTGTTATTTGACAGTTGGAGCTCTTCAAAGCTTGGATGGAATTGAGTTATTATCAGTTTTAATCGGTGCAAAAAGTCAAAAGAACAAACTGTGCATAAAAGCTGAAAGGGAGCATTTCAGGGAGATGCAACCAAGCACAGAAGTTACATTTTTTCATTTGGGTGACCTTTTAAATTGAAGTAGCAATCCCAAACTTTTCCATATATATGAAATATGTATGGATAAATTTACTTCTACTAAATCTTTACTAAAATTATATAGAAGACGTCTCAATTTTTGCTAAAACCTGCCACATTGGGTTTGAATGACAACAATCATTGTAAGCGTCATATGGCTCCAATGAAGCGTTGCAACAAGCAGATCTAGTAAGTAGACATGTGATCATGTAAGAAAATGTGGGAAATATTTTCTTACATGAAGACATTTAGGGGAGTTTACATCTATAATTTAAACCAAATCACAACCGTTTAATTGGTGACTCTGATGGACTGAACGTGGCGTTTACCTGCCGTTTGATATTCTTTTCAGATGACTGAAACATTTCTCTGCTCTCAGTTCACCTCACACACGAAGGAAAAACAAACGCCAAACTGCTAAGAGGAGGAGTTTTCCTTTTACAGTAGTTTCTTTGGACTTTTACTGCAAAGCCTCATTCCCTGACTTCACATCTCTGTCCAAAGCTTTGTGTCTGCAGCTTCCTGCCAGTAAACTACTGCATTAGATAGACTGACAGCTTGTACTTTTTATTTAGTCAGTTATTCTAACTGATAACAAAGGAAATGGGAGTTAAAGCACAATTCTGCCACTTAAAGAGTCAATAGACTAGATATTGTAATATCAGATGTAAAAGCTAAACTGTAACTATTTACATAGAGAATCTCAACACTAACATGTGACATGCTAGAATGCAAAAGAAATCCATATGAATATTTGTGAAATCATTCGTTTATGAAAATGTTAGTTTCTTTTCAGCAGTGCATTGATAAGGGGTTTTTATACAGCATTCATTTTCTCTCCTTTTACCCCTTTTTCTCTGTAACTCGCAAACTTTCAACAACTGTTTTTCTTACCACATGGCATGGGTTTTGTTGGTATTTTTGCTCTATGTTTAAGGTCACGAGTTGCTACGTGATATTTTAATTTGAATTGTGAAGTTTGTACAATTTTTATCATGCTGGTGTTGGCATCTCTTGCTCTGAATAAATCTTGTGTTGCAACACTGCTTACGACCTGTTCTCGTTTTGAATTGAAAGCTGCCGTGAAGCCTAAAATGCTGATATTTTTGAAAAATACCTCGATGTTAATATAGAAATATAAGTGATATTTTAGTGTAGGCTTTCAGTGTTGTCAGAAAAGGTTTAAACATAAGAAAGTTTTGAGAAACAAACTCCTAACCAATGTGGACTAATGGTGTAAGAACAGACACATTGTACAATATAATATACTACGCTGGATTTGTTGATATTTTACCTGATGAACGTCTTAGGAACAAAACATCAACAGTACAGGTGATATATAACTATTGCATTAACATGTAAGCAACACGATCGAGGAAGACAGAATTTTGCAGATCAGATCATAACTTCAGAAATTAATATTTTATGTTTTCATATCCTTAATCTGCTTCTCATTGTTTATAAAAAAAAACCCAATATGCTTTTGATTTTAATGCTAAAAAACAATGATTTGCTGTATTCTCAACATGTATTGCTTATATATTCTATTGTTCAATCAAATTTGGTAAGATTGGTAGGTAGGGCGGTAGATTTATTGTCACAATAAAACAGGTTATAGAGTAAAATTGAGTTTATACAGTAAGTCAGAACACGCCTCACATTTTTGATTATATGTTTTAATGTAATAACATTGAAGAAATGACACTTTGCTTCAGTGTAAAGTAGTGAGTGTACAGCTTGTACAATGGTGTAAATTTGAAGTCCACACAAAATAACACATCACACAGCCATCAATGTCTAAACCGCTGGCAACAGGTTCAAGTGCAGCTTGGGGATTCACACACTGGTCCGTCACAGCAAACAGTTTCGCCACTATTTACCTCAGTTTTCTTGTCTGTCTCATGGTTAAAAAAAAGTCTTAATAATAAGAAATGCCTTTTTCTATGGTCATTTTTTTTCAACAATCATTTCAACAAAATAAAAAAAATAAAACATACCAAAGCATTTTTATTCACTTATTAATGCATCTGTTATTTTGGTTCCCATAATGTTTTTTCAGTTTTTTCAATGTATCATTTGACTGTTTTTTAAGAGTCTAGATTTTTATATCAGAGTAGTTGAAATTGAACTTTCAACTTCTTTGATATAAAAAAAATTAGAAACATGTCTCTGTATAATGCAATAAAACTCTACAGTACTGCAAAGTCTCAAATGAATATTGCAGATGGGCAACATTAAGAAATCAATTCTTATATAACTCCTTAACCCTGTAGTGTGGTTATGCATTTTTTATCTGGCATTTTGAAGATGAAATTATGTAAAATAATCTACAAGGCTTAGTTTACTCAGTTGACTGACAGAGAGGTCAAAGGTCAGAGAACAAAAAACAATTCTAGCAGCCCTACAAGCTGGTGGGGGTTCAATGTTTTGCTCAAGGGTACCTCAGCAGGGTCTGAGATGATCTCACTCGCTCGCCAAACCAATCAGAAGTTTTCATTATTCCTGCTGCTTCAGGTGAATAAAGAGAGAACCTTAAGGCTGTGGGCTGGTGATAGGAAACACAATCATTTCCTTATTTCTTAGTGTTCTTTTTTTTTTTTATTGATTACAGCATCTTTGAGGTTTCCACATTACAAAGTTCAAACAGAGATGAAAACATTTTTACATAGGAAAAGTAAAACAAAAGGTGAAATATAACTCAGGTCACAATAAAAACATATAAAACAAAACCTGCAGAAATGCTGCAGCACAGAGACACATCCATTTAAAAACCAAGCTGCAGTCAAATGTCCTCATCCTCACCTTCATTGTTTACATGGTTTCAGGAGAGGTCAGCTGAAGGACCAGACTTCTCTGAGACGGACTAACATCACGAGGAGCTCAAAAGAGCACTCTGCAAAGGTGCGAATGAAGTTAATCAACGTTTAGTGTTCCCTCCTTTTTCAGTTTGGATTTGATGAATTAGGTTTCTGTATCAGCTGATGTAAACAAGTCAGCTGAGTTATTTAAACCCTGTGCCACGTTTAATCAGTTGAAACCTCTAGTGTTTCAATCCTAAATGGCATTTTACCAGATACTTTGTGCACCATTACACCATTCTGCTATCTGGGGAGTCTATTCAGGCTTCTGTAATGTTTTCACGCTTCTAGCACTTAGTGACTGTGTTGGGACGTATAAGTAAAATTATATTGTAATCCTAATTTACTCACCATTTTCTATAGTCTTCAGTTTTGTCTTGCTCAAGGACACAATGGTGGATGGGTCTCACACCAAAGGCAGGCGTCTTATCCATTGCATCATCACCATTATATGAATAATCTCAGTATCATATTGGAGATAACACTTTTCTGCAGAGGTAAGCATCAGTATAGATGTTACTGGGTTGGAGTAAATAAAGTTGGAACACTGCTAAATGAAAGATTTTGAACTGCACATTTTTAGAGGGAAAATCCCCTTCAAAATTATGGAAACCGCTTGTAAGCCACAGCACAACATCTGACCCGTGCAAACACTAACGCTAATAAAGTGAAGCAGAGCAGACGTTAGCGAGGTTTGTAGTAAAGGTGTGTTTAGGCGGAATCTCTAAACTGGCCATCTGGATACTGTCTGTGCAGTTTGAAATTTCACAAGGACTAAACTCTAAAAATTTAAACTCACTTATATCACAAAAGGTATTTACACACAATGTAGCATGTGTTTATGTATTTTCAAATGTGTTCAAAATACAGACATGAACATTATGTCAACATAACCAAATTTTTGGATTTCAGGTCCATGGATGAAGCTTTGGGGACACTTTATTCATTATTCTAATGAATAAAGTGTCCCCTTCTCTTCCCATGGCCAACAAAAGAAATAAAAGTGGTCTCATTCAAGCTGATTTCTGGTGCCACTCCATGAAGCAGTTCCTTTTAGAAGTGAGGCACAGAGGGACCTGGCACCCCGTGCAGTACACAGGTGTCTTCACCCTTTTGATGCCAGCCTCTTGACATTGTTTGCAGTACCTCCTGGCTTGGGTACCATCTTCTCCATAATATGCAGGCATGCAGGAAGTTGCTGGTTGAGTCTGAGGTGGAGGTTCTGAGGCTTTGGCAAACTTCAGCATTTCTGACGCGAGAGTCTCCCTGAAGACCTTCTGGGTGAAGGGCTTTTTCATGTTGGGATGGTTCTTCATTTTGTATAGTTCCTTATGAAGAATGAAGCTGTTGACCACAGCGATGTCTATAAAATGGTAAAAGAAGGTCTTATACCATTTCATAGTTTTATGGTGCACAGTGTAGTAGCCAATCAAAGCATCGGACACATCCACGCCACCCATGCTCTTATTGTACTTTAAAACAACATCGGGAACGGGCACATCTTTGATCTGCCACACGCCACCCTTTTTTACTCTCCTCTTCACAGTCTGTCCGCTAAAGGCTTCATGCACAGTGGAGCACATCGTCACTTCACGCGTGTCCATCCATTTTACAAACAGAAGTTTGTTTTGACGTATCCACCGCATATCTCCCCTTTCAGGTTTATTTGGTAGGTCATTCTCTGTGGTCTTTGGAAAGCCAACCCGATTTCTTCTGATTGTCCCGCATACACCAATGTTTTGTCTGGACAATTCCTCAAAGAGGTCAATGCTGGAATAGAAATTGTCGACAAACAGTGTGTAGCCGCGACCGAGGACAGGGAATTCCAAAAGGTCCATTACTGAAGTGTAGCTCAAACCTTTGTCTTGATTGTTCCTACTCTTCCCGTCATAGATAAAAAAATTCCATGTGTAGGACGTTAAGGAGTCTGCAAGCACAAATAATTTGTACCCCCACTTTATGGGCTTTGCCTTCATGTACTGCTTCATACTTATGCGAGCCTTAGTAGCCACCATCCTTTCATCTATGGAAATGTTCCTATGAGGCTGGAAGTGTACTTTGCAGGCGTTCACTAGCTCAGTGTACAAGGGTTTGATCTTGAACAGCTGGTCGTACTCTGCGGTGTTCTTCTTGCGGTCGTTCTTTTCGTCTTCTGCCGGGTCGCTCAGGTGCAGGGACCATAGGATGCTTTCAAAGCGACACCGTGACATCGTATCTCCAGGGAATCGGAAGTTGTACGGCCATTCCTTTCTCCAATAGTCCGATCTGTTGTGCACTTTTACAAGCCCTGAGTAGATGATAATGGACAGGAAAATATAGAAATCCTTCCCCGTCAGAGGTTTCCAAACAAACTTATATCCAGCCAGTTTTCTCTTGGCAGCATTTGCGTTTGTGTTTGCGATGATGGTGCGGACAACAGAGGCGCTAAAAAACAGCTGGAAAAGTGAAAGAGGAGACCATGAGCTGGTGGTATCGAAGGTGGGGCCAGGCGTCCTGGTGGGCGTGAACCTGAGTGGGTCCGGTCTTTTATCTCTCTCTTCTTTGTTATGCCACCGATCTTCGTCCCCGTCTTCCTCCTCTCTCACT
>JAPMOB010244376.1:0-19316 GCA_029875015.1 Lepomis gibbosus | reverse complement strand
AGATTTTGTTATAGTCAAAGTAATTCTCCGGATATCCCACAAGTGACACAGCTGTTAAGAGGCCATAAAAGAAATGCACGTGATTACAATTTGACATGGCGTGGTGCAGTAAAAGTGTGCTGTAGGACACCACTGGAAAAGTAAGTTGATGTCGTCTGCAGCATGTTTACCCCCTAAAGCTTCTTTCTTCTGTTGCTTTACAGGGGTACCGCACAGGCTACGCCTATCGCTTCCCTGTGCTGCTGGAGCGAACGCGGACACGGAGAGAGGTGGAGGTGCCCGCAACCGCCACAGCTTTCCACCAGTTTGATGACGACGGAGTCCACCCGGCTCTCAGGCAGCACCCCTTTGCCCAGCGCCAGCAGCAGGAGAGGACTCGGTGGCTCAACACCCCCAACACCTACCAAAAAGTTAACCAGGAGCAAGCCAGCCCGGGACATCGCAGCACTGTGAGGCTCTGGGAATCAGTACTTTTGATTTATTGAACCTATCACGGTATAGAAAAGAGTTCAAGGATTGTCTAAAATAAAGTTGCAGACCAGACATTGTGATGGTCCTAACTGTAGTCCAAAAACAGCGTAGACAATGCTGCATTGTGACCTAAAAGTTATATAATGTGTCCCACTCAAAGAGGGAGGGTTAGGAAGGCTGTCGGTGGTGATATGTACATATTAAAGAAATGTATATAGAGGCTGGAGAGACGAGAAATGAAAACTGGAGGGAAATTAAAATAAGCTGTGAGGGGAAAGGAAGAAATGTCTTGTCAATATTTGGAGCTACATTTTAAAATGATGATAAAGTAATTAACTAAGCATCTTTCTGATAATTAGAAAATACATTGGTTATATTTGATGAACCAAGAGTACTTCTGTATCCAAAATCAACTGCTTTCTCTCTGATTCATGAGGAGGTTGATGTGTACTGTGGAGCGTTTGTTTTTACTCCTCTGTACCTCAGAGAAAAGATGAAGCAGAGCTGCAGCGATGAGGCCTTGACAGGCAAAAACAATATGAGAGTGGTAGTCTTACATCAGTGGGAGGAGCTTGGCTCTCCCTTTATGTTTTCTCTCCTCCTCAGTCCCTCCCACCCTCCTCTCTCTCTCCTCTTCTCTGCATTGCAGGGGAAAGCCCACAGCTCTGTGATGACTACTGCAGTGCAGAGTGTGCCCTCTGGTGGACAAACACCCACATTGTCAAACCTGCTTTAAAACAAACTTTATAAATGTGGAAAAACTCCAAATTTTCTTGTTTTGACGTTTGCTTCCCCTTAGTGGTTGAAGACAGAAGAGGTGACACAAGCCGGCAGCACATCCATCAAGATGGAGAACCCAAACCAGTTTGTGCCTCTCTTCACCAACCCTCAAGAGGTGATTGAGACACGAAACAAGGTAACTTTTTTTCTTGCTTTTGGGCTTTTCGCTCACCCACAATTTTCTGCAAACTGTCACATGAATCATAAATGTTATACAGGATTTTTTTTTTTTTTTTTAATCATCAGATCCGACAACAGAATCGGCAGGATATGAAGACAGCAGGCCCACAGTCTCAGGTCCTCGCCAGCGTTATAACAGTGGACAGTCCTCCGGTAAGCTGCAGCCTCACTGCTTGCTAAACATTTTTTCCTTCCTTGTCTCTTTTTCTTTCCATGTCCTCTTCTTGAGCTGCAAAGTTAAAAGCTGTGCTTTTGTGTCTCTGCTTGTCTGTTAGTCTCCAGTCACCCCACCTCAAGTTCCACCCGAGCCAGAACCTCCCAACCCCTTCAACCAGCTGACAGACCAGGAGCTGGAGGAGTACCGCAAGGAAGTGCAGAGGAAACAGGATGGAGGGACCGATGGTATGATTAATTCAATTCAACTCAGCTGAGTCAGTCTTAAACATACAACTGCAGTGCTGTTGCAGTCACAGTAGACATTTATTGTTAAGTTTACAACCACATTTAGTCTTTAAAGGAGTTTTAGAAAAAAGATTACGAGTTATTTCCATGCTTTATATAAATAAGTATGTGGGAGACAACAATTACACCCATACGTGATAGCTGAACATGACAGTCCAAAAACCAAATGTAATTATCTGCTGCTATAACTGCCTCTACTCTTCTGCTAGTCAGACCACCATCATTAAGTTTTCAAGCATTTTATCAAGTGATTGGAGATAAATAAAAACCCATAAAAATATCTATTTACACTCATTTTTAATTACTTAACCAACTGCATTATATTGATGTATGTTTGATTCATCTACTAACCTTTTACTGTCTTTTTACCGTGTCTGCATATTTTTGGTGGCTCTATATAGGCAGCTTACCCCTCACTTTCACAATAAAAGCAATACACACTTCTTTCTAACCTTCTTAAAGGTGCTGTGTTTAAATATAGAATTTCAAATTAAAAGTTCTTCCAGGTGTTCACGTACTCCACCATCTATCATTGTAAGAAACTATCAAATATTTTGCTCTGTTTGTGCTTTCTTCTCCGTTGTGTCTGCAAATCATGCAGCAGATTTCCTGCTTAAGTTTCCTGCTTGTTGCAAAATGTAAAACGCAGTACATCTGCTGATAGACTGTTTTTAACTAAAATGTATATATATTATAAGTTAAAATTCTTTACACAGCACCCTTAAGGATACTTGATTTCACTTCTGACGGTCATGTAAAATGTGTTCGCTTTGCCTCACAAATCTAATCTTCCTGCACAGTTGAACCCTCACTGTCCCTCACTGTGTGTGTGTGTGTGTGTGTGTTTGTGTAAGTAGAGGAGGAGGTGGCAAATGACAAGGAGTCTCTCCCCGCTACCTCTCCCACAAAGGGCCCTCCGCCAAGCCACCCTCCCCTCTCAGGTGAGGCTTGGCAGAGTCCTGACTGTTTGCCCTGCATGCCTTGCCCACTGTCTATCTGACCAGCAGCCTCATGGACTTGTGCTTCTGCCCTCTCCTGCTTCAAATGCTCACTGGCAACCGTGTTACACCTCCTCATGTGCAGTTGATGCGGTCTCTGTTTAGATAAAAAACACAGAAGGCCTTGTAATTTAGAAGTATGCTTCGTTATTATTTCTTTAATTCTGTTTAAATATAATATATAATATAAATGTTTTTGCAAGTACTAACCAGAGTATTCGAAATACAGAAATATAGACATTACAGGGAGCAATGATTGATATGATTATACAGTAGTTAGTACATTGAAGCATGCTGAGCCATACAGTGGATAAAGGGGACCTCGGGGTAATCCACAGACCTCACTGCAGAGAGTTTTCATTTGAACCATTTTCTACAGAAGAAATAGTCCCTATGAAAACGGTTGACAGCATGTTCTGTGCATTCTGTGTGCTGGAAAGTTAACCCATTGACCTCTGGTGGTAACAGTGATCTTTACATGTTAGATACCTAAAGGTGCCAGCCCGGGAAGCAGACGTATCTGCCGAGCTCATATTTCATTTGCTCTGGCAGATACATCTGGCCCCCTGTCCCATTCAGACAGATCTCCACCTGTTTTTTTCCTGCTTGAAAACAACCAAGCACCACCCCAACTTGCCAGCTTGCGTGCGCTACGTCACACGTGTCATTGCTCTGATTGGTTGTAGGTCTTTCAAGTTGTGTCTGTTTTGGTCTTCCCCTGTTGATAATGACCCATGGAAAAAGGAAAATGAACGAGTTTCCACACTTTTGTTGAATTTAGGCCCCATCCACACTACTCCGTATTGGTTTAAAAACGGAGGTTCAAAACGAATACGATCTCCGTCCACACAGGCGTTTTAGCTGCGTATCAGAGTTGATCGTCGTCTATATTAAAAACAGCTGAAAACGCACATCTAGTGGCCGTTCACGTACACTGTGCATGCGCATGCCGGTGTAAACATGAAGCAGATGGTCTACTCCGTAATAATAGAAGATTTGGCTAAAGAATAAAGAAATACAGCCGAAGAATCTGACCTGATTTTTTTTTTGCATGGACCAATAATAAGCTGGGACTGTTTGTGAATGTAATGCTGTAGTTAAAAGCGACTGTGGGGGCGGAAAACTGGGTGTCGTGGCATGGCAAACTTCCCCCTTTTAGCCTGGACAGGAGGTGCAAACGTAGCAAATGGTCTCCGTTTTAAAACGAAAAGGTAGTAGCGTGGATGGCGCAACATGAGGTGTCAGGTTTTGTTGGCAAATGTAATTGATCTTTCTCACATTTTGACTTCCCGTAACAGGAAATACAGGTTCAACTTATAGCATAATTAATGGCTCTAGTACAGCTCTGCCAGTGAGCCAGCTTTGCTCTGGAAATGGCTACATGTAATGCAGACATTGTATTATTGGTTACACTTGTGGAAGTCAAAATGTGTGGTACACGTCTGTTGCCACATTTCAGCCCTTTGTTGGGAAAATCCATTTTGTCTCTGTACCCACTGTATCTGTTGTACTCTCTCCCTCTGTATCTATCTGTCCTTTTCTGTGTTACTTCTCACTGATTCATAGGGCACACTTCTGGTGCTTTGGTCTTGACTCACTAGTAAGTACAGAGAAACAGTATGACAGCCCATTTCACACTAAGCAAGCATGTCCATCTGCAGTGACACACCCAACATGTGGCTTTGCGGCTCCACCCCACACCAGGCTCTGTGTCTTGTTGCTGAATATTCTTTGTGCTTTTTTTTTTTTTTTTTAAATACGCGGAGCAGAAGAGGCAAAGACCGACTCTCCAGCCATACAGAACGGAGGTGAGGAGGAGAAGCAGACGACTGAGGAACTGGAAAAGGGGATGAAGGCTCTCACAACCAACGACACCTCCTCCACACCCACTGCTCCGCCCGCCAAACCACAAGGCGGAACCCCGGAGGGCTCTCCCTCCAAGTCCCCATCCAAGAAGAAGAAGAAGTTCAAACCGCCATCGTTCCTGAAAAAGAGCAAGAAGCAGAAGGAGAAAGCAGAAACCTGAGGCGCTCAGACACACCAGACCTCGGTGAAATACTACTGTGAAACATTTCTTAGTGTATGACAGAGTAACAGATGAGTTCACCACATCAGATGTATTGAAACGCAGTCCGTTAAGATGTCAGTCACAGACATGGTGTACTAAATTGCCTCTCACATACTTTACTCACTAACACCGGTACACACTGATTTGATCTATGTGGTGATTCATCTTAAGCAGGTTAAAACACACTGATAATTATTTTCACATACTATTTGACCCTGGTCGGATACATTTTGACGCACTACTTTATGTCTCTCACACACGCACACACACACACAGTCCCTGTATTACTTGTGTCTTATTTTCACCTGCTGTGCTATCAAACCATTACTTAACTTCACTACTTCACTGTATAGGCAGGCAGTCAAACATGTTCCTTTATAAACCTGGGATTACTAGCGTGGTCCTGTCCACTTCATAACGTTTGTTTTTTTTAAATCCACGATTTGCAAGACGTGTTGGAAATTTAAGTTTCCTTAAATTATGCACCCCTTATACATGTATAGGCACTTGGCATATGTATATTGACATCCTAGTATTTGTTCATCATCATAGGCATCTTCTCGTCATGATTTGGTTCTAATTATCAAGATAGATGTGCAGGTAAACTATGTGAGCACAGGTGTGCAGTACATGTAGAAATATACTGATAGTTACTGATTGTGCTCTTCTGATTGCTGGTGTTTGTATAAAACTATCAGCCTAACGACATAAATGCAGCAGGGACGAAAAAGGGAAAAGAATGCGGGGAAAATATACCGGCTCGCAACAAAACACAAGCCGCTATAACCCCAAAAAAGGAAAAGAAAGAAGCAAAGTATTTGTTGCTTGCCAGTGCAGTTTGAAACCCAGTAACAGCAGATACTGAAGGTACTAAACATTCCACTTTTCTTTCAAATGTATGTGTGCAAAATGCCTCTAAATTGTTGTGACTGTTTTCTGTTTTAACCAGTAGCTGTTATCAAAATGCTGATGTGTGATGTTTGCTCATTGTTATAATTTATTTTATATTAGAATGTATAAGTGAGTGTTGCAAGGTTCCCATGTATCCGTCATTAAAGATCAAGTTTGATTTAACGTCTAGTTTATGTCTGTCTTTCTCTGATTGATTAGCTTGCACTTCTTTTGCTTTTGCTGCCACAAATGTAAAAGTAGCCTTGCTGAGTGAAAAGACTTGCCACAAAATTGCAAAAGGCAAATTTACATTCTGGAAGATGGACAGTATATTCAGTTTTGTTTGTGTAAATAGTTTCCGCTGACCTGGTAGCAAACTGTTTCTTACACTTACATAAGCTTTAATCTCCTCTCCTCAGACATTATTACTGCAATTATCAACTAATACATAATATTATTTAATATTAGTTTCTGTATTTACAAATTAAAAAAAAAAGTTCTATCAGTAGTTTGAGTATTAACCATTATTAGCTGGTGCTGGAATTTGGACTCAACAGGGGCTTTCTTTTTCTTCTCCCTGAGTTTTATCTGTCAACTCTGTGTGCCATATGAGGCCGGGGGTCCCAATCAGTTCTTTTCTGTTCAAGTAAATATTACACAAAATAATAGTACCATTTCAAACTTCTGATTGGGTTGGCAGTTGACAAACTGCCTGCCATGAATGAACAATATTGGCGAATAGAATAAAAGTGATGAAATAAAGAAATAATATATACTGTAGGCTATATATAGGGCAAAGAAATGTTGTCTGGATGGAAGATTTTTTTTTTAAATTTAGGGTTCAATTTCCCAACCCCTGACTCAAGTCATACAGTTCCAGAAAACTTAGTTGAAATGCTGCTTCACTGCCTCCCAATGTTCCTGCTTCAATTTGTTCTTTATAAATTCGAGTAGAATAAAATAAAAATAGAATACTACTTTATTAAACCACATGGGGAAATTAAACTTCTGCATTTAAACCACCCAAGCACCCCATATACAAACACACTAAGCTGGAGGAACCTGAGGGCACAATGTCAGGAGCTTGCATCTGATCTTGACTCTTAACAACCCTGCCTGCAATCATTTTGTCCGAATTGGGTGCCATCTGGCCAGATATTCGGACTGGCAACCTTTGGACTGCTAGTTTGCTTCTCTAACCTCTGGGCCTCTGTTTAACCTCTGTTTCTGTCAGCCCACCCTAATAATAACTTTAAAACCTAATATCAAAGGACTTACACTGACTCTCTTTACACTGATTCGCAGGGCAGGCTAAACCCGGCCCTGGTGCCGTATCCTAAACCACAGTCCATAATGTGATGCTATGAACTGTCCCCCGAACCGGCAGAGGGCGCTCTTCTGCAGAAAGCTCAGCGGAAGCTAGCTAGTGGATAACCAAGAGACAACAGAAGAACCTCCGTCGCAGTAGCAGTTATTAACGTTTAGGCTACACACAACCCGCAGTGTTTTCATAGTTCTCACCACGAATTGCTTTCTCTTTCTTCCTCTTTCTTCGTGTCATTGGTCTGCGAGGGTAACATTTTATCTATAAGGAACATGGGCCGAAGTAAGAGTCGAACTCCTCCACCGAGACGAGGTAAGAAACGTTGAGGCAGGTAACGTTTACGCTACGTAGCTATGGTTATCTGGCTGCTAGCTGCCACAACGCTGTTTCCTCTAGAAAGCAATGAGAACAAATGTTAATTAACTTATGTCTTTTATTAACGCTGTCTTTACACCTTAACACTTGACTCGCTGTGTATAACACGAATACAACCTTTTTCTAACGCAAAGTGAACTTAGTTATTTACGTACCGTTAGCTTAGTTATTCAAAGGAAGCATAACTTAAATTACTCTAGATGATGTTTGGCTGTTTCTCTTTTTGAGTAACGTTATGTCACTGTGTTCGGTGCATATGTTCGGTGTTGTATTCTGTAAAACATAAACGTGTTTTGCAGGATACTGGTTGACCTGGACCTCATAGAGCAGTGATTGTTTTCCTATAATGTGTGGAGTGATCCAAAGATGAAAATAAATGTACTTATATCAACAATTATAAATGCATCAACAACAACAAGGTGCCAGTAACCTTTTTACAATTTTCGGGGCATATTTCCTCAACATGTTTCTGCAACATGTTGCAGAAAATTTCAACAGCGTGAAAGAGAAAATGTAGTGTGTGGACGGAGATATTCCCAGTTTTAAATTCCCAGTTTTCTGCTAATGTCATGATCTTGTTTCCTCCTTTCCTGTAGAGAGAAGGCGTTCGCACTCAACTTCACGGGAGCGTGAGCGAAGGCGAAGGGAGAGAGATCGCTCTCGTTCTCGAGATCGGGACCGAGAACGGCGCAGAAGTCGCTCACGATCTCCTCACAGGAGACGCTCAAGGTGAGGAAACACCTGTTGCAGTTTTGGAACACCAGATAGTTTTGTCTTTGCCACTGATTCACCGATTTTCAGGACCAGCCCATTCATTTGTTTCTTGCTTCTGGGGGGCCATTTAGGTTTTGGCCTCTTTAAACATGTAGGATAAGTGATTAGGTATATTGTCACCAAATATCAGTGTCAACCTGCAATTGCCTACAATTTGTGACAGAAAAACATTGTCTTTTCAGATAGTTTGCAGTGCATTAATGGTGCTCTTTGCCCTCGAGAACAAGCACATGTATCTGCAACTTAAACAGACTTAAACAAACCATGAAAAATATTCAGTAGTCGAGGTAACCCTCCTGCAGCCATATTTATTTTCCCTCAGCAGGTCGCCTCCTCGACGTCATCGCTCCTCCTCCCTCTCTCCCACGAGACAGAAAGATGACCGCAAAGAAGTTAAGGACAAGCCAGCGAAGCCCATTCAGATCTCAGGTATTAGATGAATAATATGCGTCTGTTCTTGGTATATTCATATAAATCGAGGAGGATATTCAGTAGGGATGCACAGACAGGATTTGGAGAGACTATTGTGGTTCTGAGGCCTGGTAGGGTTTGGTAAAGTAAATTACATGTGTCCATTTACTTTTAATGGACACATGTAATATGTTTTATACTTTCCGCAAATATAATCCAATTAATCTTTATTCCATCCTGTATTGACACCATATTTGGAAAATCGGACGTTGTTGTATGTGTATCCTCACACTAAATTCATCAAGTCCGACCCAATATGATAAATAATGTTGTATGTTCTTCTCGTATCGCGTAACTTGGAGACTTTACAGTCTCTCTTCAGGTAGGACAGGATGAAGTTGCTAACCTGCCTGTCAGCTCTCTCTGGTTCATTTCAGTGGATCTACCATAAGGGCTTGAATAGGTGTGCACTCCAAATGTAGGTGCAGTTTGTGTAATCGCCTTCTCACAAATGAGTGACGAAAACACTCAAAGCGGTTCAGACCGTTTTTTTGCCTTTTCTAAGAAGTCAGCCAGAGATGGTGTGGATGTGCCAAGAGACAATTCAGCCGAACAGAGTCTGCAAATGGCGTCTTTCTCACTTTAAAATGCTTCCACACTGCCAACATGTCAACATAACTGTGCACCGAAAGTGCTGCCGTTTTTTTCTATTTTCGGCAGATTCATTTTGGTTGCAGAACATTCGGTGCATCCCTAATATTTAGCTTTTGATGCTTTGGTGTGACATGAAGTGCAGCATTGATGTTTTTGCCAGATTTTAATTCCATGGTTTTTTTTTCAAAGCGGAAGACATGCAGGGCAAGACAGAAGAGGAGATTGAGATGATGAAACTGATGGGATTTTCTTCCTTTGACAGCACCAAGGTGAGAGCAGTAGGATGTCCTTTGTTACCACAAGGTGGCGTTTATTGCACTCTACAGATGAACTGAAGACAGGTCTACTGTTGCACATTGCATTCTTTTCAGTCTGGCTGCTGACTTTTTGGCATTGTGCTCTGAATTTCCACAAACACATCAGAGCAGGAGTCACAGAATTAGTAGCTCCTGATTATATATGGTCACTATTCATGTGTTTGTCACTTTGCCATGCTTTTTTGAAGGTATGATGATGGTCACGTCTCCATTACTATATTAATTATGTATTGGGAGGTGGGGGCGGGTGCTGAAAATTATGCAAATCTAAATTGAGCATCTTTTTATTTATTTTATTTTTACTTGACAAAAAGCTAGACCGCCAACTTCCCACTTAATTTACATCATATTCTGTATATCCACCTGCTTTACAGTAAAATCTTTCCAGTGGCTTCCCTTCATACTTTTTCTCACATGCACAGCAGCTGAAAGTGTTTCACTTAAAAGCAGCTGCAGGCATGTGACGTCGAAGGAAATGTTCAGTTAGCCACTGAGATGTAACCCTTTTGTTGGTAGAAATGTTGGACTAAATCGCTTGGTACTCTTCAGTAGATCAACATTTGTACATTTACTGTAGTTCAGAATTTCTTTGTTAAAGTTTTGCAAAGGCGTATCTTCCAAATCATTCTCACAAGCTACTTTTGTGAGTAAAAGGAGCGATGGAAGTCAAGCCACAAGTTCTACATTTCCTTGATTAATAACACGCCACCATTGAGCTTAAACTGTAATATGTGATGTTTTGTATGTGAGAGGCACTAACGTTATTTTCAAACAGGGGAAGAAAAGTGAGGCATCAGCTAATGCACATGCTATCAACGTGTCCATGAAGAGAAAATACAGGTACGTCAACAACAACAAAGCAGTGTTTCCAATTGCGTAGAGCTGTTTGTTGGTCGTGCAGCATCAAGCAGTGCTGCACATAGCCACAGACAACTTTTGGAAATCTTTCATTAGTCCTTGTTTTCTTATATAGTGATGTTTTAATATGTGAACCCCAGCTGTTGATCAGGTTGCTGAGTTAAAACGTCAACTCCTCAGTCCCCTCACAGTGAGCCCTCTGAGCATCAACCACAGTTATTGTAGCCAATCACCTCCGCAGGTGTTTCTATGCAGACATTCTGGCTCTCCCATTGGTGCTCGATGATGTAATCTGCAAGTGTTGCGAGGGTAACAGTGATGTAATGTTTTCTCATATATTTATTTTTTTAGGCAGTACATGAACAGAAAGGGTGGATTCAACAGACCACTGGACTTCATTGCTTGAAAGTATCAACGACTCATTGTGATACCGGAGAAACTTCCCTCCATTCTCCTCCTCACAATAGTGGATGATATTGAGCGATTTCCTGTTTTGTTTGCTTCTTCTTCTTTTTTTTTTTTATGAGTAAACACAAATGTAAATAGTTGTGCTTGAAGTGAGCGGCTCAGTATTGATAAGAGATCCACTGTGGACACAATGCATGGAGCTGTGTTGTTGAAGTGTGTAATGTTATTTTAAATAAAAGCATTTAAAAAATATATGGTTGCATTCCTGACTATGAAAAAAAACAAAAAAATTAGAGCCATGATATGCAGGAACATTTTCTGATATCTAATTGTCAATTAACACTGACACTAAAGTGTTTTGCAATGGGCTGCTTTATCATTATCTTTAGTCCTAGACGAAGGACGTTGTTCAGCAAACAAACCAATTCCATGTTGTCGCAGTGTAGGTCCAGCGTTTTTGTTCCGGCTTTAAAACGGGCATCTGCCTCAATCTGAAGCAGGATTTTACAGCTATCATGTTTCTGAAAGCCGTGGGGCGGCGCCTGCGCGGTTATATGCTTTGAGATAGGATAAGCGTCCTGGCCAATCCCTGAACACGAAATAAGACAACATCACGACAGCCAATCATCGCCATACACCGCGAAACAGCATGGCAGAGAGGCGTGTCTTCAGTCAGCGGGCGTTGTCTCTTTAGCTCGTGGGCACTGCGGCCAATAGTTACCAAGTTTATCAGAAAGCAACCAATCACGGCGCACAAGCGTGTGTTGTGCAGAGACCAGAGCCCTTTAACAGCCAATCTGAATTAGAACCAAAATGGCTGAACCAAGCCCTTAGTGGCAGTTAGTGCCCATCCTCCCGAAGATTGACGGCTTCAACGCCCAATAGGAGCTCGGGTTGTGATGTCCAGTACCCAATCATATCGCCGCACACAGAAGCTTTGTGGTGAAGTACAGTAGTTAGCTGTCGTCCAGATCAACAAGCCTCTATTTTGGAAGCAGTTTGATAAACACTCACTGTTCCTCTGTTCATGTCAGTCGCTATCTGCGTTTCCAGCAAGACCTATCACGCGTGATCTGCGATAAACCAGCACAAAACTAGCCAGCCACATAGCCCCGAAACGATAAGGTTGGATGACATCGGCGGTTGAACTTTAAGACAGCTAGCTCGTTTTTCTATCCATTTCATTCAGGCAAGTCTGTGACCGCGGAACAAGCCATCGTTGTTTTTTTTTTTTGATTGGCTGAAGCTTTACAATATACAGCCGAGCTAGCAAGAACTTTTTTTAATCGTTAATTTGGCGACTTGTCACGTCGACCGACTTTTTTTTTGCCAAACATTCATCTTATTTTTACATGTCAAGTTGTTTTGTTTTTGTCAACAAGCCGCCTTTTCTCGAAGAACTACCTAGAAAACCGACAGTATTTAGCAAACAGTTTGCTTAATAAATAGGTAATAACGAGGGCACAGAAACGTTGACGTTAGCTGTTGAAGAGGTGTTAGCGTCAGCATTGACTAGCCAGCTAACATTAACGTTACCTGAACATTTTTATCACTAAAGAGGAGACTATTTCAGCCTCAAAACTGTCTGGTGCTGTCTTCAAGACCTTTAACTTTTAAATAGCCCGTTTGAGAACTTACACTGCAGGAGGAACTCTTTACCGTCACCTCTCGCCTTTTAAAATAATAATAATTGACAGAACAGTAAGCGACCTGAGTGTTAGAAGAAGAGCCAGTGTTAGGACCTGAAGCAGGTTGTGTTACAGCCACGGAATCCCTCGTCGGATTGTTATATTATCAGTGTTATTGTTGAAAATGGCGGCGATCGGACTGGTGCAGATGTTGATCGAAGCGGCCGAGTACCTTGATCGCAGGGAAAGAGGTAAAGTGCAACTGCATTGTTTTCTACGGTCAGTTATATTTCTGAAAAATTACAATGACATTCCCTCCCCAACTCACGATGATTTATGCTTGTCATTTTAAAACTTGTCTTAAATCCCGTTGATGTCCTTTATGTATTTACATGAAGCAATCGGCCATGCATTAAAAACAGAATCAGTAAAAATAGGTGCTCACTATTATTTGGGATATACTGCAAATGTGCAAAAACACACGTGGATTCGCCTTTCTGGTCATGAAAGGAAGAATGCATATGTGGCAGATGCAGTGAGATGTGCAGGGAGACATTGTTTTCATGGAGGCCCCTCCTTTCCCTCTGTTGTGGTTTGCTAGTGGGGTTTATTCCAGTTCAAGATGACATCATTGTCCAGGCAGAGGAGAGAAAATACTGTATAAAGATACCGCATGAAATCCATTCACTGCATGCCTGCGCTTCACCACAAGACATTGCTGGTGAATTCCAAAAGGCCCAACATCAAATGTGGCACATTTTGGAGTCCTCCTATTGGTCGGCTTCTTTTCACTCTGGCTGTGTTTTGCATTGCCAGATCTCTGGACATGTGACCACTATGTTGTTTATTTGCTTGCAGAAGCAGAACATGGCTATGCCTCCATGCCGCCCTTCATCAGCAGCAGAGAGAGGGAAAGCTTGAAAAGGAAAAGCAAAAGCAAGAAGAACACAAGTAGCAGGTAAAGGCCATTCAACTCCTTGTATCCAGAAAATGTATACTGTATCATTTTTCAGTTCTGCAACAAGTCTCATAATATCCCCACTTCCAGTGAGTGCTGCAGGATTAATTCATTGTTCCCTGGATGTTTTTTTTAAACAAATCACATGTTTGTGGTGACAGAATCAGCATTTCTTTGGTGCTGCTCTTAAAATGACATATTTCAAACCAGAGTCATATGAAATTCAACTCACCACTGTCTTATAGAGGGCAGCCTAATCATTAGTGAGATATATATTGTACAGTATATAATTATTATGCTAAAAAATACTGTGACTTGTTTGCCTAAAAAGACCCTAGCCGTTGTATTTGAGAGAATATATTTAGTAACCAAAAGAATGTGCTTTTCGCTGTTCTCCATTCAAAGTTGTGCATTGTAGCATCAGAAGCATAAAGGTTAATATGTACAACACATGCTGTAGATGCTCATAGCTCATTTGTTTGGTGGGCACAGGTAACAGTTTGTTTTTTTAGATTAATTTTGCAAAGATTGACCAGTTAATGTGTGGCTGATAATTGCTGACATGCACACCCTTGTTGTGTGGATGTTTTACTTTTTTCCATTGCTATTTCTTTGCAAAGTCAAAATCACAAGGCGGAAATGTTGACACCTCTCAGCCCTAAGTCTCTCTGTCCCCTAATGGCTCATTTGTACCTGACGCTACAGAAAAGGTCCTCTGATATTACAAGCAGTGGCTGCATGTGTGAGTGTTGGCGTTGAGGCCATGTTTTGACTCCTCCCAAAGTGTGTGACTGACAGCAGCAAACATCAGTCCGGCTTAAAGCGAATGTCCACTCGGCAAGGCAAACTGGGTCAGTCAAGGTGACTGCAGAAGACATTTCAGCGAGGGGCCCACCATGTCTTGACAGCTCCAGTCACCTCAATGGAAACTTACTGTACACGCATAGTGTACATTCAGAGTCTGTAACTGGAATTCCATATATCAATCATATCGGGACAGATTTGTGTTGCATCCACTCCCCACAGATCAAAGTGTGCTCCATGATTAGATACTGGAGGATGTACAGTATGTCCATGCTGTATCTGTGTTGTGAGTTAGGGTCTGTACAGGATGGACATAAGGCATTTGTGAAAATAAGGCATTTGTGAAAATTAGCTTTTTTGGATTGATTGTTCCAGTGGAGATGATGAAATAGCACCACGATCAAAGGCAGCACTGATGGAACCCTTTTCTGTATGACTTAAAATATTTAATGGAGTATGTTTATGTCCACCTATATTTATGCACACATGCACATGAAGAGCTCTAAAGGGACACACCTGAAAAACCACCTAATTAGGGCAATAAAAGTTGCCAGTGTAAGAAAGATGTAATAAAGGCTGATGAAAATAGATTTTTCAGATAAACGTTGACACTGGGGGACTTTCTTCACAACACTGTGACACAACACTTGCATATTGCTGCCACCCACTGCCTCCTTTTAATCAGAAAGTTAAAGTAAACGGGAAAAAAAGGCAAAAACGCTGCCAATTGTGTAGAGATAGGGAATGGATTAGAACATACAATGCCTTCAATTAAAGTTCCAATTACACACCTGTCCCTTTAACTGGCCTAGTGTGGCTATACCTTTTGACAAATAAAGGGCGGTCTCGGTTAGTCACCTGAGGGCGTATTTCAGAAACCTCCTAACCTGCAGATCCGATCTAACTGCTTGTTATCCTTGGTAATTAGGGTTAGGAACTGATTTAGGAATAAGGCCATTACAGATTAACAGTTCCTAAGTCAACGTCCCTTTCCTAACTTTAGATAGGAAAAGTGTATTACACAAGCATCCTAACTTCATAAAATCTTCATAAAAGTGTTTGCTAGCTCGTTTACTCCACATGGCCGCTCTTTAATTGCTTTTATAAAATCAACAAAATGTCAACAGGCGGAACTTATTAATTGATTCTACCGATGTGTTTGATGACTAAACACTCATTAGTAGAAAGGCTGTAGGCGATAAAGCTAGAGAAGAGTAAAGGTCTCTGCCGGGGTCAGTGAGGCAGCATGGGAGGAGATCCCACCACTTTCCCTCTGCTCTTTGGACACAACAGTTGCCTTTCTCTCTGTATCACTGTAAATGGACTTATTTTGACAGCATCAGCACTCCGCTGGATGCCGGATATGCGGCGGTGACTGTGTCCACTATTTTAGCCCACTCTCTATCTGTAATCTCCTGAGTTAAATGTAATAGGAATTTGGATTTCTCGACGGAGGTTACCAACACCTCAAAGTCATCTGACTTGAATTCCAATGATAGTTGTTGTTTCTGCTCCAATTTTCAGTGTATGTTTCATTTCAGAAAAACACTACTAGAAAACAGTGATTCAAAGCCGTTTAGCAGAGAAGATGAGAAAAATGGCATTGGTTGCTAGGTAACAGACATTAAAGTTGATAACTGATTCCCTAACCTAAGATAGATAAGATAGGATGACGTAAGATAAGATATCCTAAAGTTAGTTAGTATTTGCTTCTGTAATAGCAAATTGGGAAAAAGCCTATCTTGGACTCTTTCTATCTTAAGTTAAGACTTAGGATGGGAACTTTCTGTAATACGGCCCCTGGTCTGTTTGTTATAAGTTCTTTGAATGTATAAAACCTCTAACCTACACTGACGTATTGGCATGCTCTACTTTGTATATGCATCCTTCTGATATTTAATCATAGCTCTCTGTCTCAAACCATAAACATCCTTGAACTTGTCTGCATGTCTTTGTGTAGATTTGATAAGCAAAAGCAGAACCTCCTGCCTTCACCTCATGACAAGAAAGGTACGCTCGTTAAAAAGGAACTTGATGTTTTGAAAATTTGGTTCAGCCAGGTTTTATCATTGGTTAGTGGACTATGTTTTTGAAGCCTCGAGTTTGGCATTTTTGCCATCGCCATCTTGTTTTTTTGGAACCAGAAGTGAACATATTCGGATGAGAGGGTTGGTCTAGCTAGCTTGATTAGTAAGATGCCTGTAATTCACGCTAACTGTACTATTAATTTGTATGCTAAGTTTGACTAGTTAGTAACGGGTTTAAAACAAATTGTACTCACTGGAAAAACAGCTGACTCCTTAAGCTTGGTTTCTACTCCTGCATCAAGCCATGCTTTTATACTTGTGCGTCATTGTCTCCGTCGTTCTACAATTACACTGCTAAACGCCAGTTGGCGGTAGCGCTACAGCGTGTTTAAATGCCAAACTTTTTTTCCAGTCTTAACTTAATGTAAACAATGTAGTGGCATATGTCAATATTGGAGGATTGAGTTTGCTTTTTCACATGCCACTTAAAATGTCTCTGTGTGCTCTCGCTGGCACGCTTGCCATAGGTTTCCCTCCCCTGGGCTACGCCAGCGATTCGATGCAGAAGTATAAATCGCACTTTACAGTGTCTTTGGTACAACTGAACAAGACATTTTTAGGTGACCAAAATGTTACACTTCCCTTTCATGAACTGAAAACACACTTTTAAATGGTCAAAGTTTTTAGACTAAATCACTGAAAACACTCAAAAACAAGTTTACAACTCTTTAATAGATACTATTCACCTCTGTCCTGATTGACAGGTCGCTGTGGTAGCAACTCAATCACAAAGTAGCCACACCTTCATCATCTGTTTTCCTCTAATTGGGACCATAATTTACCAAATAAACATCATGCTGTGTTGAAGAAGACTTGGAATTAGCAAATGAGACCATAAACTCATTAGGAAAGTGTTTACTGAGGTAATAAATCAAGTGAGAAGTAGAGTCATTTGGTCATTGACTGCAATGCAAACCAGAGGAGTCGCTCTGTTTGCACCATCTAGATCTCAGTGTGTCGACTGCAGAGATCAATTATTTTCATTATCGGTTAATCAGTTGATTATTTTTTCAAGTAGTTTGTTGAATAGTGTCCGTCACAAAGTGATGTCTTCAAATGTCCAGTTTTATCTGACCACTGACTAACAATCCAAAACCCAATGATATAAACAACAATATTAAAAAAGCAGCAAATCCTCACATTGGAAAAGCTGCAACTAGAACATGTTTGGCATTTAGTCTTGATAAATTACCTAAACCATAATTAGATAATCACAATTGCTGCCGGCTCATTTCCTGCCAATCGACTAATCGTTTAATCTGCTCATTGTTTCAGCTCAGGTCGACTGTCAGATGTGGTTCAAGAAGTCAGAATATTTACCTAGAATATTTAGTGTACTTGATAAACAAGAAGGTATTTTTCAGCCATTGTGTGTATACATACATGTGTATGCTGAAAATACTGCTCTTAGAAAGGAGCTTGGTGTTAGCCAGAATTGCGTTGGGGTTTTTCTGTGACAGTGACAAATTTCTCCAGAGCAGCTTCTTCACCCAGGCTGAGACATTGTTAAATTCAACCTCACCACTCCACCATGCAAAATAGTATATTTCTGTGTATAATTTCATAACGCTGACTCTCTGTGAACAGAAACTTCATCTCGTTATACAGCCCTGTGTTGTAAAATGGAAAATAAATCTACCTTGTAACCTTGTATATTAAGTGGACCACCAGCTGATGCAGGTTTCTCCGTATTTCCAGTCATGCTTTAGCTCACCAGCATTCAGTTTTCCCATTTATTGTCGGTTGAGCACAGGGTTGTGTTAATCTGCAGCAACTCCCCCACCAGCTACAAGCATTTTATTAGCCATTACTATTTAAGGGCAGCAGAGCCACACTTGTTATTAAGACAGGTTTCTGCTCAGCCTAGATGATTTGATATGGTCTGGTATGATGTTGGCTCTTGATCATTAATAGACAGACCAGCACTATTACAATTAATTAATTTGCCTCTTGGGAGATAAGGGGGGTTTGATTTCTGCCATAGAAGAGTGGATCATTAATTCCCATGATCAGTCGTTTGTTTGTTTTTTTTGCTGCTGTTGAGACTTGAAATGTAGGGCAGGCATCCGTGGACTGGATGTATTTAAAGTCGCTGTTTCTCCGAACCGTGGATGTGCGTGCGGTGGGGGAGGGGAGTCGCTGTGTTTCTGGCATGTATGTGTGCATGTGTGTCAGTAGTAGTGACTCCCCCTCCCCCTCATCTCTCTCTCCCTCTTGCTTTTTCGCTCTCTCCTCACCTCCTCCGCCCCTCTGTGTCTTTCCTGCTCTCTTCTCACTCTTGGCAGGCAGTGGAGAGCACCAGCTCCTCCATTACAAATAGACCAAGAGTCCTCCTCCACCCTGCACACACACACAAACACAACTTCAGTGCACTATGGAAATCATACAGTGATCTTGCCATCCTTATTGAGCAGGCAAATGGAGTCTTTCCATGCTCACCACACTGTGCTGATGTTGTTATTGTGTGAGGCTACAGCAAGGCTTCAAAAGGGAAAATTCCAGTTGATGGTAGATTAATGTAGAAGAAATCTTGTTGTGGGCCGAGCTGAAGGAAAGCTGCACTGGTGAATCGTTTTTCTACAATTCAGTGATCCAGTGTTATCTGATTCATAAACTCTCTGTCATGGACCCCTGTAAAATAGCCCATGAATCCCATGTAGTAAGACTTTGTCCAGGAATCCGAATGGGAAGATTGAAGTGTGAAATGAGGGTCTATCAGACTGAAGCTTATTTTTAGATAAGTCATTCATTTTCTTGACATTGCCCTGACCAATCAGTACAAAGCGACTTATCCGGTCCCTTATTACAATCCTTCACCGCCATTTTCATTTGACGCTGTGGTAGTAGCTGCTTGGAGCAGTGAACATT
>JAPMOB010244375.1:0-40357 GCA_029875015.1 Lepomis gibbosus | reverse complement strand
CACACACACACACACACACACACACACACACACACACACACACACACACACACACACACACACACACACACACTCAAATCTATCCGTGCATTTTTTTTCTCAGTCAAAGATTAAATACATCTTTCTCTCCCCCCCTTGTGTCAGAGGTGGCTGGGGCACTTGGAGA
Source organism: Lepomis gibbosus (assembly GCA_029875015.1). Classification (NCBI taxonomy): domain Eukaryota; kingdom Metazoa; phylum Chordata; class Actinopteri; order Centrarchiformes; family Centrarchidae; genus Lepomis; species Lepomis gibbosus. The sequence continues at coordinate 40,191 of JAPMOB010244375.1, read as the reverse complement.
ACTCTGTGGCTGTGTGGGTATGAGCTGGCCAACAGCACTGTGGGAATCCTGGGCCTGGGGAGGATTGGTGAGCACACAGCATCTGAAACACCACACACAACATGCACATGAGCTTGCCATCAAACCGCCATTTCTGTGAATCTATACATGGTTGTTTTTGCCCTCGAAGGTGTTGCTATCGCTGAGCGTCTGGCACCTTTCAAGGTCAAGAAGTTCATCTACACAGATGTGGCCCCCAGGCCTGAGCTAGCCAGTATCATCAATGCAGAGTACGGTAAGGACTATAGATTTGTGGTCACTAAGATGTCTCCTTTTATATTGTAATCAATGCACAAGAGATACACTTTCGGTCTATTATTTTAATGCGGTCTCTTGGTCTAGTGTCTCTTGATGAGCTGGCAAAGCAGTCAGATTTCCTGGCGGTCTGCTGTGCTTTAACACCGGAAACAAAGGAGATCTGCAACAAAGACCTCTTCTCCAAGATGAAAAATACAGCTGTCTTTATCAACACAAGCCGGTACTATTATCTCCAATGCAAACACACACTCTAATCACTTCAAAACATAGTGATGTGTAATCTACTTGATTCAACCCAGCATGAACTACAGACAGAGACAGGCCCTGGAGCCAGAGACTTCCGGGGCCTCAAAGAAACTAACCAATATGTGCTATTACTGATTAGTCTGCAGTTTATCTTCTTTATTGATTGATTAATCACAGTGCAGTGGGGGGTCAATGCAGGCTATTGTAGCTGTGAGTGCAGTATCTGTGCGCTGCGAATAATTTGTTTTTTTTTCTGTGGTGGCAGAGGTGGTGTGGTAAACCAGGAAGACCTGTATGAGGCTCTGTCCACTGGGCAGATTGCAGCAGCTGGGTTAGATGTCACTGTTCCTGAGCCCCTGCCCACAGACCACCCACTGTTTACCCTCAAAAACTGCGGTGAGTCTGCTGAAACGCCCTTAGAAAGAGTTGGTTTTCAAGAAAACTGTCACGGCAAGGCTCATTTGTCTTTTGAATTTTCTCCTCCCACAGTGATTCTCCCACATATAGCTAGTGCCTCCTATACTACCCGTAATGCCATGTCTGCTCTGGCAGCAAACAACCTTCTCCTCGGCCTGCGTGGCGAGGCGATGATCAAAGAACTCAAACTGTGACAAGGACCTGGCTCCACTCAACAACTGTATACTGGACCATCAGTACAACTCGTGTACCTAATTACTCTTCAGGAGGTTAAAGAAAACCCGGACTTTCAGTGTGCAATGGTGTGTTTACCTATTTGCTTTTGTCTTAATCTTTAGTCAAAGTTCAACAACATTACATTTTTAATGTTGCTTATGCTTTTTCTTGTGTAAGTTGTGTAAGCTCTGTGCCTTTTCAGCTCATATTTCATAAACATGTAACCAGCAACAAAACTGAATTTCATGTTTTTTTTATTCAGTCTATACAACAACTGAACATACCATACAATCTCCAGCCTTCAACAGTAAAGTGACAAACATTTAGTCCTCTCATGGTTACACTATGTTAGGTATACAGAAAAAAAACAACAAAAAACCCCAGAAATACTTCAGATTTGGCATATCAACAAGAACCCAGCTTTTTAAGATAGAGGGCATAAGGCAGCGACTTTCATAATCAATTTAGGCCTTTTATATATTTTAACATTTTGGCGTATTCATAAAGGGGTAATACAGTCAGTGCATTTTCCAGAAATTCACATAAACCGTTTAAGTAACAGTTTTAGAAGACAGCACCATAATAATCCTTAACAGACACAGAAGCCATTTTGGGGGGCTACATTGCTCCATCACCTACAACTCTGTATTTCTTAAGAGAAGATATCCCAGCTAACGCTTGAACGAATGTGGAGGGGGGTGAATGTGAGCAGGGAACAAAGAGGAACAGACGCCAGATTTGACCACCAGTTTTTAAAATTCTGTGGCTACGCTTTACTATCGATTCCATAGAGTCGCGAATTTCAGGGCAAACGATAGGTTATCTTATGTTTACAGGGAGAACATCCTGCAAGGCAATTATTCTTCTGAAGTAAAAAAGTCGCGATTAATCATTACCATATTTGTCAAATGAAATTACCATTTTGTACAGTGTCATGACTCTACAGTACAATAAGGTGCCAACTAGAAGTGGAAGCAATGACTGAATGAATGTGTTTCTCAGTGACAGTGTAGGCGACACAATACAGCAAGCAATAAGGTACACAAAAAGGCAAACATGTCTTCAAAGTGTTATTTTTTTTGGTTTGATTAAACAGAACTCTACAACACTGCATGGACACTGACTTCAGTTAACCAACTGTCTACCAATAAAGGTGCTCGTATTTACAACCCGCATGAAGTCAGACATCCAAAATGGAGTCGATGCAAAAATCCTTGATTGTTATTTTTTATGAGCTGCAAATTTAGATTCCTTCAAAGCACATCTGTGTTATTTTTGAATATCACGCAAATTGTCAAATGAAACATAGTTATAAAACAGTATATGACATAATTTATCAAGTTACAGGCAGACAATAAAATACAGTTACATATAAAACAGCTAAAACTTCTGGAATTTAAAATGACAGAATCTGTCTTAGTTGTTTTGTTTTTTAAAATTCTCCCCACATGTATTTGCATTTCACAACTGTGGAAATGGTGTATTATAGATCACCTGCCTGCAAAAATGCTACAACCCTTAGCTAGCAAACTCATCTTGATGGTAGTGTAAGAGAAGGAGAAACCCTGGAGAGCTGGTAGAGTTGGATAATTGCAATAATTGCAACGTTTTCTCAAAGCTCAACATTTCAGCAAACATATTAGTTACAAAAAAGAATGATTTGTCTAAGTGCTTTTCTAACAGATGCAACATTAGATGTATAAAGAAACATGTATAAAGCACTGATAAAAAGTGCAGTAGCAAATGTATACAAATGTTTAGTTCTTCATTGAGATTCTTTTGTCTCTCCTCCAAGAGTGAAACGATGAAACAAACCACAAATGTGCAATATGTACGACTCTGCCTCTCAGAAAAACTTCATTGCCCTTTTAATAAACCACTTACTATACACACAAGAACAGCAGTGACCAAGGAAACCTGGCTGATGTGTGGAAGGTCAGTAAACAGGCCACATGTTCCCAGTCAGTAACTAATAAGGAGGGAAAGGCACTCTGTGCCATATCGTATACAATTAAAGTTTAAACTTTGCACATCATGACAAAAAATAAGGTGCATTTACAGCGCATTTTACTGTTAAGTTATCTAGGTATTGAAATGGCATTAAAATGCAATATAATCAATGTTAGTTTTCTTAAAAAGAGACTGCAAAGCAAAATCTGCAGTTAGTAATGTAGATGGTGCAAGTTTTTTGTTCTCGCTTAAACAATGTGATTTAATCCTACGGTTCACAATTCTGTCTGGCAAGCGCAAATTGGGGCAATTCAAACTTTCCCATTTCTCCAGAACTTGTAATTAACAAAGTAAATGCATAAAAAGCCAGACACTTATTTCTGTAGTCACATGACGTGTGAAGGCCCCATCAGTGCAAAGTGAATTATCTTACCAGCTACCAGACTTCTTCTCAACTTGAACTGAGCTCAGCAACACCTCTGATGATGGTAATTCAAAGGTGTCTTGGACTGAAAGGCAACTATAGAGGTCAAACATGTCACATCAATTTAACTTGACTCAGTGACTGAATATGCATGAATATCCATTATTAGAACTGTTTCTTGGGTTGCTCCCGTCCTGGTTAACAAAGTCAATCGGCCTCAAATTTAATGACCTTAGTAAATAAAAGAATCAATTTTATATTACTTGTCCAGTTCATGACATTTTCACTGCATACCAACAAAAACTGAACACAACTCTAGATTCCCTGTCATCTCCTGTTTTTCAAAACATTACAGATGTCAGCATTACCCAGGCCTGTCTCACTGTCTCTTAGCCACCTTTTTGTGCAGTAGATAAGAGCACACAACCATCAACAGTTCTTAGTACATTCAGGCAGTACATATCTGGCATCCAAACTGAATCTGAATCAGTTGGTCCAGTCTATGTGACTGCCGTTGCACAAAAAAAGGCACAGTCACTGTGCACAATTACAAGGACTGAACAGTCTGATGTGGGATGGTGCTACATGTCTTACAGACGTGCACTGAAAAATCTACACATAAGCACACTATTATATATGATATTTAATGTGTAGTGCTGCACAGCTAGCTCTCTGATCTGCAAACACTCAGACTGAGTGTTATAATTACAGAGTCCAACTCGCTCCAATAAGCACAAAGGGCTCACCTCAACAGATCCAAATTTCACCTAACAACGAGAGGGCTGACATGATACCTTTCAGAAACAGAACAGTGGCAGCTTTAAAAGCCAAGCCAACTATAGACTGATCATATTATGCAATGTCCAAGGGCTGGCTCTACTGACAGTGATATATCCTCATAACACTCATGATATTTCTACAGGGGAGTATACAGTGTATGTGTACGGTACTCTATGATGAATCCACAGCAGTAAATGTGCACTTTTGCATGTCCTGCATCCATATCACCCTTCTACAAGCAAAATGTGTTCACAATAATTTTTACCGACTTGATGGTACGGGTTTCTTCTGGGGAAAAAAAAGTGTGATTACATTATTGTCCCCATCTTTGGTCTGTGGTCAGGACTAGTTACTTTGGACAGAACAGCTGATCAGATATGGCTGATCTGTCATAGCTTTAGAAAAATCCTTGGGACTTGAAATTCAGCCTATCACCGATTCTTAATATATTCATCCTGTCGGCCCCACTCTACTTTGATGCCGTAGCCTCGGTCCTACAGCAGGGCGTTGGACATGTTACTGTTCTGCCAACGCAGACAGGTGGTCTTGGAATGCTTGTATAGGTGGGAGGACTGGCTGAAGCGCTTTCCACACTTCAGACATGCGTAGGGTTTCTCTCCTGTGTGGACCCGGATGTGTTTCTTGCAGTCGGTAAGCGTGAGGAAGGTTTTGCAGCAGATTTTACAAGCATATTTCCGAGCTCCCTCAACCACCAAGACATTGTGCTCTGACAGAGCCTTCTTGCACTTGGACAGGACGTCTGCTGAAGCACGGGTGAGCTGAGGGGGGAGGGAGGTGGGCCTGCCATTGTTCATCTCATAGCCAACGCTCTTGTTTAGAAGCAGAGGACTTGAGGAGGAAGAGGCAGCGTCCTGGAGGACGCCACTTACGCCTTCTTCTCCTCCCATGGCTGTGGTCATTTTTGGAGCAATGCGTCTGTAACCTGGATAGCCCAGAGCAGCGGCAGTGGCACCTCCTGCCCCTCGTGAGGGTCTTGCCAGGGAATGAAGCCCCAAACTAGAGCGCTGGAAGTCCAAACCAAAGGGATCTACTCCTCCACGCCCTCCACTACCACCTCCCCCATTTCCTCTAGGATTCCCTAAGCCATCATGCAGGGGGCGCAGGAATAGAGAATCAGCTTGTAGGTTGTCTCCATAACCATTGCGACTCTCACCACTGAGTGGACCTGACTGCAGAAGAGAGGAAGCAGAACCGGATGGCCCGGCAGCTTCCTGTCTGAGCAGGAAGTGATGCGCTACTGCATCACCGGTTGTTGTGTTAGGGAGGTCATCCTCTCCAGCAACCAACCCTGTACCACCACTTCCGTAATCCTTAGGGCTAAGGAAGCTGGAAATACTAAAACCAGGTTTGCCTCCGTGTCCATTATTGCACCCAAAGCCTCCTCCGACTCCGCTGCCTCCTCCCATGCTGCTCTTGAGGAGAAGCTGGGTGCTGGGCTGCAGCAGGGAGTCAGAGCTGGGTTGGGGTTCAGAGGTGAAGCTGCGGTCGCTGCTCTCTGGGCTCAGCTCTGCCTTCTCCTCCTCCTCCCGGCCTCCGGGCTCAGCCCGGTCGCTGCCTTCAGCCTGTGATGTGACGTCGCTGATTTCATCAGTTGGCTCAGGCGAACTTAGCGGCTCTCGTTTAACCACCACCTAGTTAAAGCAAAGGAGGAGACTTTCATCTAAGAGATTTGTAAAATGACAAGGAGCATGCAAAGTCAACAGGTAAACTAGAGCAGCCTAAAAGGAATATTCTGTTCACAGTATCATCACTATCATCATCATGTTTTGCTGATGCTGAGAGGTTTGAAAATATTTTTATTATATAGATTTTATGAATTACTTTATTTTACAAACCTATCTTGGGATGGCAACTAATACAGTTCATCACATGTTAGGGAAATTCTCACACCATCTTTACTAGGGTTGTGACCACGACATTAGCATAGAAGATGTCTCCGGCACTTTTAAATTGTTTGTGTGGCAGCATTTTAGGTACCTTGTGGAAACAATAAATAGCGACAGAGTGACAGACAAGCACAAATAATATATAAGCAATTTATATAATATATATAAATATATAAGCAATAAAAAGGCACCGCATTGTTTTGCATTTTGTGACTTTCAGTCGAATAAAAGAGTCCAGTCATGTCGTTCTTTGAGGATTTCTTAGTGTTAAAATATCGCGTCATCTCATGAGCTAAGTGTATCGTCACACCGTCACAGTCTTTAGGCAATACAGCTGTCACTGGGGATCATCCTCTGTTGCACCTTCCTTTACATTGTTATATTCTACCGTCAATCTCCATGACTGCTTCCCATTTAAGTCATGAACTGCTTTGCTTTGGCCAGATATTTTATCATTAACATATAACGTCATTTCAAACCACTTCTGTCACACTGCGGAGCTGCTTTGATGACACATTATTGGCAGCTGTATTCATACTATAATATAGCTGCCAACTACACATTATTCTTGTTTTGGGCCCCTTAATACAACTACTGACACGCTTAAAATTGTTCTGTTTCTGTATACTGATTTTCAGTGGCATGACTTAAAAGCTATAAAATTTGAGATTCTTCTTTTTACTCTTGTGTAACATGTAGCTTTATATAGAGCAATAGAGGGGCAAACATTATACTGATGATCTAATCGCAGGGACAGGCAGGTAGCATTCACCAAGCTGACAGAGGTTATGACAGCACATTTGTGCAGTTGAGAGAGTTTGGTGAAAATGTATGTGATATTTAGAATACAAACATGAAATGCTGTTGCACAAGGCTTAATGAGAGTTAGTTACTTTGTCACAAACAAGCAAATCAAGCCACAACTTTACCTTCTGTTCCTGCTCTTCGACCTCCTCTGTCACTGATTTGATCTTCACCCCTGCTCTATTGTCCTGCTGGTCCTGGTCTTCCATGTCCTCCTCCTTGCTCACCCCTCCCTGCATTCTCTCCAAGTCTTCCCTCTCACAATGTCCACTGTCCGACTGGCTGGGCATCTGAGGATCATCCTGGGACACCCCTACTAGGCCAGTGATTGTGGCGTCCAATTTGGATTCATCCCCCATCTTGTGGGAGTCCGGGGAGAGTAGTGCTCCTTCCTCTCGCTCTGCGTTCACCCCTCCTTCTCCTAACAACCCCAGATTAGGGGCAGAGGGACGCTGCCTCTGCCTGGGTCTCTCCTCTGACAGGCCCAGGGCCAGAGAAGGCTTGCGTTTGTGGAAGCGACGGATTGGGAAGGAGGCTCTCTGCTCAACCACTCCCCTGCTAACTACATTTCCAACGCTGTCCTCCTCCATGCCACCCAAAGCAGAGCTCACCAAGCTAAGCCCCAGCTGCTGCAAGAGGAAGGAACGCTGTAACTTTGAAGTGGCAGCGTTTGCTGCGAGGTTAGCATTAGCTGCTAGATTAGGGTTCGCTGCTAAATCTACTACTTGCTGCTGCTGCTGTCTGTGCCTATGCTGCTCCTGTTGAGGGTGGTGATGAGTGGGTCTGTCGGATGATGGGGACATGGGTAGGGTGCGAGTGGTCAGGTAGTGTTTGCAGGCCTTTACTACATTGTTGAGGTGCAGATGTGAAGCTGCAAGGAGGATATCCATGACGTTGCTCTCGCCCAGCATCAGTGTGGAGGTGTACATCATGTCGACCAGAGCAGCAAAAGCTTCAGCTGTCACCACCTGCAGGTACACAAGAAGTTCACTGATCATCTTTGATGCAGAGACTTTAAGACTTGTCAGAAGTTTTTACTGACTTACTATCACCACTATTGTTATCTGAAGTTGATGAGTTGTTTTGTAATATCACCATCTTTGCCCTCTTTTGCACAACACTGTTAAGATCCTAACCTCGCTGTCCAGCTGGATCATGTTCATGCTAGCATCCCCCTCTGCAACCGTAAACAGGGCTCTGAAGTGGGTGCTGCAGGCCGCCAGCACTGATCGATGGGCCTTGAAGTGTCTGCTGCCCACCACGATGACACAGTCGCACAGCTGACCGTGGACGCGCTGGTAGTTGAGCTGCTGGAAGATCTGCTCGAAGTGGCCTGGAAAATCCATGGCCCTAAAGACAGAAGCAGGTCAGAAGATTGGTAGTGGTATCAGTGGTATCAATTTTGATAAATTATTTTTTCAATAATTTGTCGAGCAGAAAAGTCAAACATTTGCTGCTGCCTGCATCTGAAATTTGAGGCTTTCCCCTATCATGTGTTGTAGTAAACTGAACATCTTTGAGTCTTGGATTGTTGGTAAACAATGGAAACAGTGAATAGCATTTTCTACTTCCTAAAACTGTGAAGGTGAAAAACATTATTTTGTGGTATTACAGATACAGAGAGATTATGAATTCACGTGCACCAAGAGCAATGTTTCCCAGTGGGCTCAAGCAATATGCTGTAAAATAATTAGCATTTCAACCAACGTTAGTCCAATTGTTTACTGATGCTTAGTGTATTTAGTTAACGTGACAACAACACATTAATAACTCAGTTGCTACAGAGTACAGAGCGTAGCTGTAATACCGTTAGATGGGTATTGGATAGTTAAGTTAGCTAGCAAGACTAACGTTAACATTGGATTGGCTTACACAGAACACATTAGCTAACGTAACTAGCTTATGTTATATAGGTAAGATTAGAGAGACAGGAATAATTACCTTGAATTGAAGAAAGCGTAACGTTAGGTAACACGAGACAGAAACAGGGCCCTGGCCAGAAACTGACAAGGCTAAAGTTAGCTGGCAATTAACGAGCAAATTGCCTGTTAGCTAGGACAGAAGCAGTAACCTTAACGTTAGCATACGGCCACCCGGCTGGACCGCTTGTGTCAAAGCAGCTTTTTTCCATCAAATGTAGCTTTAGCTAGCCAACATTTCTGCTGCTACGCCCTGCGTCCCCCCTGTGGTCCGCTACCTGACAATTTGCTCGAACTGAATGGTTTGGCTGTTTGGGCGAAAACTGCCCGTGATATGCGCTCACGGTGACTGCAGCTGGACAGGTCTGTCAGTGTCACCCCTGGGCGCAAAAATAACAGACGTGGACAGATAGTGACTGTCATTTACTATCCAGGTCGGACATGGACGTGTTATGATTTCTATTTATTTTATCACACTCAGACGGTTTTTCCCAACCAGACTCACACGGTGGCGCTGTGCTTCATTTCCATGCCCATGACCTCGCCGAGGTGAAGGGCTGAATTTATACCTTACACCCAGAAGGTGTCGCTGCTGCAGCCACAGAGCCTGGGTATCCAAAGAGTATAGAGAGAGTCAAGATCTTACTCTTTGATTTATGGATGTCACTTGTTACGCACCTTTTTAAAATACTTACTCTGCCCGTGTCTTCTCATATACAGTATGTTAAACATTTATTTATTTTATAATTTATATTTTCTATAAAAAATACAACTAAATCTTACTATTTTAAAGGTTATACATTGCACTTGCCTTAATATACATGGCGTTAATAGAACACGTGTTGGGGATTCTTGCAGATTAAAAACAAAGAAGAGAATGTAGGCCTGTATACTGTGTCATGAGTTTTTTTTAACTTCATTATTTAATTTGTTTGTTTTCTTTACTGTTTATTATGTCAATATTTTTAACATTAACATATATATCTTTATTTAGTACTTATGCAGCATATGTATTTTGCATAGTTTGGAATAAAGTTTGCATGTGAAGCACTTTGATCTGGCTGATGAATTATGTCTGTTGATACCTAAAAAACACCTTTCCAATATGAATGACAGTATTTATAATACTAAAAACACAATAAGAACAGTTATTTTCAAGTACTGCATTTACTGCAGAAAGAATAAATGGTTTAAGAACTACATTAAATTTAAAACACCTATCTATACCTTTTCACATTCTTGTGTACAGTCCTGTCTATTATTTACTTTATTTACTTAGCTTTGTTATCCTTATTCTTGGCTATTATTTCTATTTCTGTGTACATTTAGTGCGATGGGGGAAAAATTGTCAAATTCCTAGTATGTGTACACTTAGCCTACTTGGCCAATAAAGCTGATTCTGACACATAAATTACATTATAATTTTTATAACAACAACAATGTAAACCTGTTTATTAGCTGGCAGGACAGTTATCTAAGTTGTTATCTATCTTTTACAAAGTCACATTGAGAAAATAGCCAATACATATCCAGCTTTAAACCCTTATACTACCAATGTGCAACATACAGTACTATTTGAGTTCACTGTCAAATATTATTTCACCATCGCCTGTAATTTATTGGTTGAAAAATCTCCAACGGCTGAAAATCCGCCACTAGCAGTAGCAATTCACCTATTGAATAGCACTCTTATTTCTAAATTTAATATTGTATTATACATTTCTGGCCGAGTTTTGTACCTTGGCCGATAGCCTTGACGGGAATCTTTTGCGAACGCGGAACTACAAGGGAGTGAAACCTCTTGCCAAACCTGGAATCCCATGAAAACAACTATGGCTGCCTCCTGCTCGTTGGTGTGTTGTGGAGAGGAAAGAGAGTCCGAGAAAGCTGTTATTGGTGACGATCTCACATTTGTTGGCTGTCGAAACGTTTTTTAGAACAAACTTGTAATTGTAATCGTGCCTGTCAATGTCGGGTCCTGCTTATCTTAATTATTTTAAACACCCATTTGTAGTACACACGTGGGTGCTAGCAACAGGGCTAAGTTAGTTGTCCAGTGTTGTGCTGCTGGCCAGAGTGGAGTTTGAGGTTTTATTGTGTGTACGAAGTTAAATTTCACAATAGCACAAAAAAAAAGTTGTTCATAAATGTATTATATCTTGTGGGTTGCTGTTTGAGTTAATTCAACTTAATGTTCACGTGTATCTTAAGTCCTAAATGTGTTCATGACGGTATGAATCACAATAATTGACAGGTTTCTCCTTATCACAGTCCGCTTTTCAAACGGAAGCGTAAAAAATGGAGATAGGCTGGATTTCACGATGTACAAGAACGCAGATGAGAGTAATCCCAGGAAAAAGAGCAGACGAATATTGGTGAGAAAGGCTGCTTTCATCCCCAGTGCTGTGTATTTGCGCTGTACCTTGTATCTATGAGATTACTCGTTTAGGCTGGCTTTCATTGTTGTGTTGCTTCTGTTCCTCCTGTCTAGGTTGCTGAATCAGAAAGACTTTCCTATGTTGGAAATAATTTTGGAGCGGGGTCCTTGAAATGCAACAACTTTTGCAAGTAAGTTAATGTGTAGCATATTTTGAGATATTGTTACTGTGACAAACTAACACTGTGAAGAGAGTTAATTAGTATGGTGTTTGGTGTCTGTTTAGATATTATGTAGGCGTTCTGAACAAGCAGACCATGCAAATGGAGGTGCACAGTGCTCAACTCTTCAACATGCAACCTGTTATACCAGGTAAAAGGACAATAAATCACCAGTGTGTGTTGATTACAATGTTGAAGGCAGCATCCATGTGTTAATGCTGCTTATAATGACTCTACACACCCCAAGTTACAGATAATTATGCAAAACAACCAGATGGACCTCTTTTTGAAATGAACTGGCTCAAGGTTCTGACAATCCAAATGCAGTTTTATGTATTTGTGCTGTTTCTTTCTCTGTCAGCAGACACAACAGAGACTACAAAACCCCAGGACACTACTCTGACCTACAGAGACAAGGTAATTATTTGTTCTGTTATTTTTTTTTTTAGAAAAAGAGAATACTGGGCTTAAGTAAGAATAAACTTGGTGGTAATGTCTTAATTGTATGTCGCACCTTCTCTTTAGGTTGACTCTTTGATTGAGGCGTTTGGCACCAACAAACAGAAGAGAGCTCTGAGCTCCCGCAGGCTGAATCAGGTGGGCAGTGATACCCTACATCAAGCAGTGGCTAAGGCTGCCAACACTGTGATCGACCAGAAGGGTCTGGAAGGTAAGCTCGTCATGGATGTGGAAGTCATGAGTTGACAAGTCATCAAATAGTTATGAGAGAGTTTACCTTCGGTTTTGTTATCATTTTTCCTCTCTCTGCCTTCAGCTCTACAACAGGAAGTGGCTGAGACCGAGTCCCAGGGAGACCTGGCTCTCCACTTGCCCCCCTGCAATGCAGACGCCGACAGACCTGAGAACGTCTACCTGTTTGACGATAGTATCCTCTTTGTTTGTGTTTTTATGTGAGAGTGCTAATAAGGAAATGCAAGAGCAGCAGATGCAGGGAACAGATACTGTTCAATAGTTGGAGGTGAAAGCTGCAGCTGAGTTTGGTTGTTCGGGCCTCCGTCCTTAATCAATATCTACAGTCATTAGTCCAGCCGAGTTTGGGGCTTTGGAGCAGGCTGGTTCCAAGATGGCAGCACTCACCCCTGAGGAGCTGCAGAAGATGAGAGATGACGGAGGGTAGTGTGACAAAGAAAGGGCCTCCGCGTGCTGAGACATTTTATTAAGCTAAATTTCGTTTCCTTGCGTTCTAACGTGTGTTTTTAAAAACTATTTATTCAAGGAGCCTGTGTGTCGTGAAACACCTGGAGAACATGGCAACTGTAGGCGAAGCCAGAGATAAAAGGGCGCGCTGTATCTTCTACCTCTCTCTGCTTCTCAAACTGGCACGGCAGAAAAGCGTCACCCGCAAGTGTGAGTTATGTTGTTTTGCCACCTTAATATACGTATTAAAAGTGTTCCCACCCACGTCTGACATGTCTGGAGCAGCCACTAATTCAGATTTATGTTTACATTTACAGTTGGCCAGGAGGAAGGCTGTCCTCGCATCATTCAGAGCAAACTTTTGAGAACATTCACTGTGGAGACTTTCAACAATGGCAGGTATGATGGAACTGCGCCACATTTATCACATAGTAAAATATCCGCAGGGACTGAATTTGTTTTGCACATTTTTATTTAAGTAATGCCTTGTAAACATGCATTTCATAACCACTGACATGTGTCAATTGTGTGCAATTTGCAATTGCATATTAAAAATAGTAATCGCTTTGAATAGTCTTTGCCAAGTTTCAGAAAGGTTCTATAATTGTCTCTTGCACCATTTTTTGTATCGTAACACATACAAATACATTTTCTGTGGTTTGGCTGCTCAGTCTTGTATACAAACACACACAGGTGTCACTTGTTCACCTCACCATTCCCCTTTTAGGGTCCAGAACATGGTGTCATCATCAATGCGTGCCAAATTAGCAGCTTACTCCCTGGTCCTGCTGCTGCATATGGGTCACATGACTGCTGACCTCACATTACTTCACCGTGACCTGGCAATCACCGAGGCCAGGTAAATAAATAAAATAAAAGGCTAAGTTTGCATTTATATGTAGAAACGTTTGTATTGTAAGTGTATTGTTTTTTACACATTGCATTGCAGTGAAGCAAATGGGGTTAACGTTAACGGAAATATTAAAACACTAGTTGTTACTGTTTGAATAACACCAGAAGACCATTGTTAAGGTCAATGGATTTTTGACTTGAACCACGCCACATAAAACACTACTTTATAAGAACGCTGCCAGCATACATACACACTGTTTTTTTTGTGACGTCCTATAGGATGATTGAAGTAGCAAAGTCAATGGGACTGACTTTAACTAAACCGGCCCGGGGAAAGGCGGACGAGGGTGGACTGCGAGACGACCACAGGCACGCCTCTCTAGTCTTACCTCTGGTCAAATATGATCAGTTCATGGAGAGACGGAAACGCAAGAAAATGCACTGAAGATTAAGATGAGGAGACGAGAGTTGGATAGAGAGGAAGTACTAAAATGCCACAAACAAGAACTGTTTATTAATGCATTTTGTAGACAAATAAAGTGGTGAATTTTGAGTTGTACATATTGTTACTTACTGTTTACTGTACAAGATACAAAAAAAACGGGGTAATGATGTGTAAACAAATTCTAGATGACAAAAAACATCTAGCTTTAGACAGTCAAAACGTATAGGCACATTTGTAGACCGCACATGTAGCACATTTAACATATTTATTTCGCCCTTGTATAACTGGTTATTACCAAGTGAGTCTGTGTGGATGCGTGTCACCGCAGCTTGCTGATAGTATTTGGAATCCATCAAATTTTAACAACATGGAGGGCAAGACACAAAAACACACACTCACCAGGAAACAGAGCAGCTCTGTGCAAGAGGCAGAAGCTTAAGTTTGGCTTTGTTTTTTTTGTATTTTTTTTTGCATATACACCTCACACTATGACTTTCCCTAGCTACAATCATTGATTGATTTAGAAAGTCAAACAAGGCACAGCTTTACTTTGTAGCATAAATGAAGGCGGCACCTCTGAAGACTCTTGACTCCTGCTAGGATTTATATGTGCACTTCCTAACCAGCGAGTCTCAGAAGCAAACTGACAAAACCAAAAAAGACCAACTTGTAAAAGGACATGAAAAGGTTAAAGCTTCAGTATGAAAATGGTTGTTTTAAGGTGTAGGACAGTGATTTTGCTTGAATGTGTTGGACTCCAGTTTCCTTCTTTAATCTACATTTGATGAGTGCACTGGAATTATATCTTAAACGTCCAAAAAAACAAATTTCAGATTTACAAAATGTTTTGTCACCCTTATGCACTGGAAGGTGGATGGCCCCTTTAGTTGTTTTACTGGGAGCAGCCTCACTCCATGACAGTTACTCCACCCCAACAGAAGGGCATCGTTTTGGAAGGTCAAGAGTGCCCCAAATGTACAAAATACACAAAGTCAAAATTGACCAGATGTTGACCTCTTGATTTACCTTGACCTCATATTGATTTCCAAGTGTTTGGCAGTATTCACAGGATAGAGCAGAACATGCTGCCGCTATGGCAACCATTTTCTACAGTGGCACTGATCCTGGTTGTCATAGAAATTCCAAGTCGTGAAGGATACTGGGATGAAGCAAGGCCAGAAGGGGAGCTGGCCAGTGGACGAGGTGGAGGGCTTTCCAAAACCCAGGGAGGAGCAGATGTACAGCTTAAAGAAAAATGTAAAGATGTTAAATAGTAATAAGTTATTTTACCTACTATATTTTTATATAGTAATGCAGTATTTATCAGATAAATCAACAGAACTTGCTGATCCCGGTTGCTTAGTTACCTGTTTTTAAGGCTGAACAAGTAATCAAAATAAAATGGCCATGTGCAATATCTAAATCGCAGGAGCTGCAATTTTTTGATACAAGTAAAATATGTCATTATAAATGAAGCATTGTGATGCTATAGAGATGCTCTTGCCTGAATATTCTCCAGATGTAAGTACATAATTTTTTGGTAAAGACCCCAGCAAAGATCACAATTATTTTTATATTTATTTCAGTGAAAACTAAATTTGAGATCATGCGAAATCTGTCAAAATAATCACAAATTATTGCTTTTGCTCTTGAACCCTACCTGTTATTATGCCTTAGGACACTGTTGTTGCGCAACACACAGCTGTCATTACCAGGATCCATATGTAGCAGTGTTTTCTTGTTTCTAGGGTGGCCCTGGAACAAGAGATTGTCATGGATAACACCTTTTACTGGCCCTTGCACAGCAATGCCACAGCCCTGTGCTGGTTGGACACGGTTGCGCAATACCTGAAGATAAAAATCATAAAATAATAAAAATTGCAAGTAATGTGTTAATACTTCATTAAGGAGCTATGTGTGGTGTTGCAAAGGTATTCATGCCTCAGTCCTTCTCACCTTGATGTCAGCACCGCCAGAGACTTGGATCCCATATCCACGGTTTCCAACCACATCATTCTCCACAATCTGCCCATTACCGCTGAAACTGACACCATGGCCACTGTTTTTATAGATGCCATTACCACGCAGCTCCACTCGGCAGTCTTTCTCCACCGTAATGCCACCCCGACCGTTTTCAAGAACACAGTTTGTAACCAGGCGGGTCAGCTGACTGCTCTGCAGCACAGCAATGCCAGTGCCACGGTTACTGTTCAGGAGGTTAGCAAAAACATTCAGGGGCTCACTGCTCTTCACATAAAGACCGACCGCTACAGAAAGGAAGAGGGAACGATGAAGAGGACATTAGAGACAGAAAGTGAACGACTTTTTCCACCTGGCATTACCAGGCACTATGTACTGCAGGTCTATTTATTACCTCCATTGTAGGTCATGCAGTTGCTCTCCACCAGGGCAACACTGATGGAACGACGGGCAGAGTGGCGCTCATCCTCACTGTCCAGATCACTCTCCCACGCAAACAGTTCCCCCTCTTCATTCAAGTTCTCCTGTCCTTCTCTCCCTTCTCCATCTACCCCCCTCCTTTCCCCACTACCTCCGTCTCCCCCAATCCCTTCCTGCCCCGGCCAGTTCCCCTCTCTGGCCTCGATGTTCTGTGGGTCCTTCCTGCAGAACACTGCCAGCCCGTACATACAGTTATGGGTGATGTAGTTTCCCAGGAGCTGTGGGAGGCTGGATGACATAACCCACACACCACAGCCTCTGTTACCTGAAGAAATAATAAGGAAGAGGAGGAAATAGATAAGATCAAAGATGAGCTTGTATGTCACGACACATGTTTGATGCTGCCATTAACAGGCTTAAATTACATACAGTAGACATGGTTTCCTTCAATAAGTCCACGGCCTCTCTCTCCCACCACAATGCCGTCTGAGTAACCATAACAGATGTAGTTGTTCCTCAAGATGGGGTCTCCTCCTCTGCGGATGTCCACACCCCCCCACTGGTTCTCTTTGATCACATTCTCTGGAATTAACCACAAATGGTGCTGTTACATTCTGTCGCTGGTACACTTCAAAAGAGGGGACATAAAGAACACCTTTGGCATGCCAATGTGGAAAAGCAGGTTGGATAGTTCTACTCACACACCTGTTATCATCCCTCTGCCATTCTCGTTTATAGCTATCCCTGCTGCCTGGCCCTGGAAGATGTGATTCCCGCTAAGAGGGAACGTGAGGAGAGGATATTGAACAAGTTCAGACCTTATGTAGTAGTCTATGCAGGCACACTGGGTTAGGCCTACTTGTTTATGTTACCAACTGCACCCTTAACATCACATGCTGGCTCATTTTCACACTGTCCACACTTAACTGGGAAACATCTGTGAGTCAAAATATCTGCTGTGAAACATACTTATCATAGTGGTGGTTTCGTGGTTTCATGGAGTGCTAAACAATATTGCTTTCACGCTATAAAACCCCCCGGCCTTTTGTCCTTACTAGGGGGGTAAACCCACTACGTGCTGTATAATATACAAGCGATGAGAAAAGCAGGGACTATACATTCTTGGGCAAGTTCAATGTTTGCAGAGTCCTACTCACCTGACCACAGGATTTCCACTGAAGAGAATATACACGCCTGCTTCCTTGTTGTTATAGATCTGGTTGCTCCGAATTGAACCTTTCCCATTGCCAAGGACTACAACCCCTGAACGCAAACCACTGTGTATTTTGTTACACTGTGGAATGAAAGACAGATTGAGAGTGTAAAAATGAAGTACAAAAGACGGTCATACTAAAAGCACATACATTTGGAAATGTACCTACTGATGTTACAAACAATGTAATCCAATGTGAGCTTCTAAACATCACTTTTATTGTATTATGTATTAATCCATGATAACTGTTGTTTAAAGTTCTGGAAATAGCTAGTGAGTGGACTTTATGTTAAGATTATCTTGTCAAGCATAGGGGATCGTTTGTTTCTTCTTTTTTAATAATATGACATCTACCACAATGATGGGGCTAGCCCCTTTTCGGATGTCCAGCCCTGCCTCCCCATTGGAGTGGATGTTGTTTTCTGCGATGAGGCCCTGAGCAGAGAGGCGCAGGAACACACCTGATGCACAGCACTCACACACCTCGTTTCTCAGCATCACTATCTGAAGAAGGCGAGAGAGAGAAGGAGAGGGAGCTCAAGTAACAATTTGCAAAAGAAACTGCTGCTTAATTTCTCATGATCTGAGCTGCTTCCTTAACTTGATACATGACTTAAAATGTATGGTGCCTATTAAAAGTCATTGAACAAATACACTTGAAATGTGTTAAGATACATTTAAGTCCCACTCCATTAGTCTGAAAAACGATGATTTTATTTACTGTGGAGTTCTGGATGCAGCGGACGGCATAGTTAAGCCCACGGAAAACATTGCCCTCCAGCCGAGCTTGTCCGTAATTAGACAAATGCACGCCACCCTTCCCTTCCCTGAAGAGGCAGCGTCTGAGGATACAGCCAAAGGTGGATGTTGCCAACATCTGAGCCTCCGGGTCCTTGTCTAGTTCTTGCTGAAAGGTGAGGGGTTCAGGGGTCACCGATGGGGGATTTGGGGAGGAGGCTAGTGGCAGAGAGCCATCTGGCCGTGGTTTGAGCAGATGAGATAGGCCATGATGGTCACATGGAATTTTGTAATCCAGTGTAAACAGGGTTTTGGTGTTCTTAGTTCCTCCTCCATCTTGGTTCTCCTCCTCTCCCTCGCTGCAGTCACCATCACTCCAGCAGTCTTCAATCACCGTGCCCTGACACTCTGCATCAACCCCAGTCCTCCTCTGCCAGTCTTCTATGCTCACATGTTCCTTTTTAACATTAGCGCCTGGAGGTTGATGCCCACCAGTGGAGCCAGCCAGACGGCCACTGGGAGGGCAATTATTATTTCCAGACGCGCTGCATGACGGCAATGTCCTGGCCAGGGCAGCCAAGTGTTTGCAAGCCCAGCTCCTTTCTGAAACCGGAGGACCTTCAACTGTCACAGAAGCCGTGTCACTTCCAGAGAAGTCACAGCTGTCGAATAAACTGAGGACAATGCCCAGCAAGTGGGCTGAGCTGCCCTGTGAGAAGGAGCAGAAGCGAGCCTGGCAGGTTCCTGGGCCGCGAATCTGCAACTGAGCCCCCTCAAAGTTGCAGTTGTCTAGCTGGATGTGACCCCATGATGTCTAGACCAAAACAGAGAGAGAAAGGTGACTGGACTGGACTGGTCAGGCAGATTCAGCAGAAAGGCACAATTTATTTAGACCAGAATTTGATAAGATACTCGAAGACGCAGGAATGAGCAGTCAAGGTTAGTCTGAACACTTGATTATAAAGAAAACATCACGAAAAGCTCTTCTTTACCTTGTAGACCACAGTGGAGAACCAGGGTGGCATGAACACCAGATTACACAGCCTGGCAGTAGGGCACTGCTGCTCCATACACACCAGGAGGGCCACCTGGCCCAATTGTCCCAGCCCAACCAGCTCCACAGGCACCTTCAGCACCATTTCAGCCTGCTCCTCATAAACCCCTGGATGGAGAAGCACACGGTCATATGGCCCCGCCACCCCAAGGGCCCCGCGTAGGGTCTCAAACTCACATCCAGGCCCCACATGCCAAACCCTGCGGTCTTTTCTACGACGGAAAAACAGGAGGCAGGCAGAGGACTGGAGTTCTGGGCCGTTTTGAGTCCAGGTGCGGGTGGCTAGGGCATGCTGCTTCAGGGCCTCTCTCCAGGATGGGGGCTCCAGATGTGGCTGACTGGGCCAGTTGGGATGTCGGCACTCACGGCAGCCTAAGCAGAGTTGTCTCCAGCGGGTGTTGTCTAGAGAGAGGATGAGCTCCCGCCAGGCACGGCACACCTGGCAGCAGCGGCCCAGATCAGAGAGAGGCAGGTAGGCTAAGATAACCCTCCACAGCTCCACAGGGAGGCTGCCCACCTCCATGGCAGCAGAGATGCCGGCTGGGGAGCACCGTGAGGGACGGCAACCTGGAGACAGCCCTACGCACACACACGCAAGCGCAGATAAGGCAACAGGAATCCGCTAGCGTCCACCATTAACAACAATAAAGAAAACATTTACACAACGGGGCTTATAAATGACCCAACAGACAAATAATCAATGCTACTGTGGGCAGCTGTTACTGTGACTAGCAACCCTGTGTTATTTTAGCAGGAAAGCGATGCGTTAGCGAATTGACGTGATGGGAATGACGCCGTGAATTTTGTAACGTTATTGTATTTTAATTAATGTAATTAAGTTAATTAACATTAATGTCTCAATGTGGGCCTTCTGAAAGTTTGCCACGATTCATGTCGGTTAGCTAGCGAGGTAACTTAACTCTGGGTATCTGCAAACCTTGCGTAGCTACAACATCAACAAGAGAGCACCGTATCCGTCAAAAATAAAAGCGTTAACGTTACCTTTCACCAGTTTGCCATATTTAGATGAATCCGCTACCTATCTGTCTATCCAGCCTTACATGTCTGCAACAGCGGCTTTTTCATCACTGCATCCAGAGTTCAAAACAATCCATGATGCCTGCAGATGTGCAATCGAAATGGAGTTCAATTGCTTCCAGTTTACGGCAAGACACCACGAAACAAACAGAGCTGCTCCCTCTTCCGCTTCCCAAAAGTGGGCGTTTACCTTATGGAAGTAAACTTCTGCTGACATTGTCGATAACTTAAAATGTAACGTTAGAATAGGCATGGGGTTAAACGATGCTACAGGTCCAACACCATCTTGTCTCTAGCATATCTGCAGCCACTCGACATGCCCAGGTACAATATTACTAACGTTACAGTGCCTAACAGTAACTCCCCATTCTTTCATGCTAACAAGATTTACCGTTTTTAAAATGTAAAACAACATTTTTCAACCACCAGGCACTATTTGCATAAACCTTTTCCCTTTAAATAAATATTAATAAAACATTAAACATTTAAAGTTTTCCAAAATGGAAAAAAAACAGCATTTATCATTTCCAGTCTACACTTAGCTCAAGATATTGGGTTTACGAAAAGGAGATGAGAAGATATTTTAACACTATTTTGAAGAAATATTAAATTATGAAATATATGAGGTAGGGACCCGGTGGTCCTCCTCCAGAAATTTTTGAGCATTAAACACTTCATTTCCTGCATTTTGGAGACATGTCCTGCACCAGGGAGGAATTTCTTTATTTGTGCAGGCAAGCACAAAATTCGGGTGACGGGTGACAATTCACAATATAAAAATGTAACAGAATATAATGCAGTAGTCAGTAGATTTTTTTTTAGCTTGTGTTACTTTTTTGGACAATGCACATTTGTTTCTATATTATAAATTGCATTGCATGTTTCCTTTTAGTGCCTTTCTGAAACCATTTTCTTTTGTTATTTAACATTTCTTGTTGCAGGCTATTTGAACATTTAAACAAGTAGCCTATACTTGTGGTGGGGACATGTCCCCAGCAGTGTAAATGACACCTGTGTGTCTGTAATCTTATTCTTTTAGTTTGTACTCAAAGCTCATGACTATTCTATTAAGTTCATATATTATTTAATTAGCATTGTATTAGAGAAGAATGGACTAATCATGTCCTAATATGTCATTGATGTACCTTTTGCAACTGCTACAACTTGTACCTATGAAGACATTGTTTTACTATAGAATAAGGTGTAAAAGGTAGATCAGGTTGCCCACTAATCAGAGGATTCAGCATCTAGTATAGTCCGCATTTTGAAGGGTCCTTGGACAAGATACTGGATCTTATGTAAATAGCTCCTGTGTCAATGTTAGTGTCTGTTTCTGATGAGCAGTTGGCACTCCAGCCTCTACCATCAGTGTGTGACTAAAAAAGCACTATGCAAGTAGGCTACAGTCCATTTACAATTTTACAGCCTAGTGATGTCCGCCAAGCAAAATGACTGAACCCAGCTTCAAAGTAAGGTTCTTTTGTTGTTGTTTTTTTACATGCAGCTAGTCCCAAAAGGCTGGGCTGTTAGCTTCCTCTGACTAGGTTTTGAAGTGCTTTAAGGGTCAATAGGTAAAATTTCACTTCAGCTGCCTGAAGTGACCTCAGCTCATAATATAACAGATTAGGTGATCAGCAGGCAGTGATTTTACAGCTGCTGCTGAAATGTAAGGAACTGAAATGGCATGAAAATGACCTGCCCAATTTATTGTGTGTCTTTGAAAATTGGATCTTGGATTTCCACTTGAATTCAAGCTGTTCTCTGGAGTTTGACAGAGCTTGACATGTCTTTGTCACATTTTGTTACATACTGAATTTAAATAAAGTGTGGACTATTTTTTTTTCAAATTCTGTTGAATTTCCTGAGAATAAACGTCAGAACAAAAAATAGAGATGACTTCCACATGTACTGCGTACTCTATGCCAGAACAAGTAGCACTGATATGAAGGCATTTATTCAGACTGCATTGTGAAGGCTGGGTCAGGAACTCCAATTTCATCTTGTTGTTGTTGGTTCTTGTTCAAAATACTTCCAGTAAGTATGTAGAGCTGTACAGCAGCTGAATGTTTCCCTTGAAATAAGAATTCTATGGAAGACTGTTTAACTTTTAGGTACTGTTGTACTAAAATGGTGAGGCTACAATGTCAGTAGTCTAGGTGTCCAACAGGTGGCAATGTCCTTCCACTAAGAATTTCTTTGGTCTTTGCCTGTCCCACATGACACAACCCAAGAAGCACTGTTTGAAATGTTGTTTTCCAAATTGTATTTTCAGGACAGTTGTTTTTATTTTTTTAACACCAAAAAGACCTCCCCCCAAAACAAAAAACTTTTTAGTAAAATAGAGTGCTGAGCAATCACACAATGTTTTTGTGTGATTTTTGTTTATGTGGTATATTCAACCTGTGAAGGGACAGAGCAGGGTTTACAGTGCTCTTCCTGACAGGCCTTTAAAAAAGGCTTTCTGGGAAAAGTATTTGTTAAGTTTTATTGTATGGCCTCATATCTGATCTCTGTGTGAGATTAATGTACAATCTCAAAATGTCAAGTTTAATGAATCAATATCAAATATTATGTTCAAAGATAGAAACATGTGATAGCCAATAATAGCCACTGTCTACATTATTTTATATCTTTCAACAATGTTCTTTTTCGTGACAAAGCCACAATAAAACATGGATTTAACTGAGGTTTCAAATCAAAACATGACTTACGCTGCTTTCCCCTCCCACTGTCCCACGCAGTATTAACTTACGGGAAAGGATAAAAAAAATAAAAAAATAAGGATAATAAGGACTTAGAGAGACATTAACAGATCTCTGGTCTGTAAGTAATGCCAAAATGTATTCACAATCACTGTCTTAATATTTTAGATGAAAATGTGTATGTATGTTTATAAAGAAATAGGCGTAAACATGGCTTTGATTATTTTTATTGTGCATTTAACCTACAGTTTGTTACAGTCCTTTATATTTATCCTGCTGCACATTTGAGATACAAGTATTTAAATTGCTTACAAAAATAAAAATTTTGTAGTATATGATGTTAACATATTGTTCAGAATACAGGTTTGTGCCATCATCTCATGCCTTCCTTTCTCGCTCGCACTCAGGAAATTGAAAAGTTGGTTACAGGATCTAAGCAAAACCTCTTGAGTAATGCAGCTGCCACATAAATGTTTCTCAGCAAGCAAAACAAATTCTTAGTATGGAGGACTTTAAGGGCCAAAACTAAATACACTAAAAATATAAATAATTATATAATAAAATTCTTAGATAAATAAATAAATATGTAATTATATGATTTAATGCACAAATTAAATGAGAAATTAAATACATAAATGTTAAAACCTGTTTGTGTATTTATTTATTCAGTTATTTATTCATGTATTGATTAATTTATTTACTTATTCCCACATGTATTTTTCTATTTGGAATTTTATTTATTTTTTTATATATACTTTAATTTGTCCATATATAGTGTAACTTTCTGCAGCAAAATAAATAAATGTGTCAGCTCCATCCATCAAAAGTCAGAGGGTGGGTTAAAGCCTCTGATTGGTGAATAAACAGCTCCAGCAGGGCTATGGTTCAATTTAAATGAGCCCTTACACAGATCACCTAATCCTCATTCCAATTAGTTCAGCGAAGCCCTCAATCTGATCTAAAAAAAAAAGCATAGTAATTGGCATTTTCCTCCATCTATTCAGCTACAGCCAACAAATCTACCATTGTAGCACACAAGATTTCAGTAAGAGGTGCCACCATCTTGACTTAGGCAAAAGCAGTCAATCACATGGCAGATACCACCCCCTGACTTTTGATGGATGAATTTGACATTTTTTATTTTCACTGCAGCAAGTTACACCAAAATGTAAATAAATAAATATGTGAAAAAAATGTATAAATAAATGTATATATAAGTTAGTGCTGGGCATCGATTAAAATTTGTAATCGCAATTAATCGCATGATTTTCGTGCAATTAATCGCATTGTTATGTGCAAAATTAAATAATTAATTAGAAAGTGGTGTATTGTGCACTTTTAATTTAAATGTACTGCTATATACACAAAAGTGCAATAACGTGGTTTGCAAACACTTAAAACAAATAAGGTGCTTTTTATCAGCAGTATTCCCTTTACACAGTAGCAACAAAATATTTCTTATAAATCTCAACTTAAACATTAGTGTAATCAAATCAAATATTAAACCAAAGCTGTTTGCCACTGCCAGGGCATTACCTTTTATCTAGCTTGTTAAAACAAGTTACCATCANAGTCCAGTTTTCTTATGTTTTTTTTTTCTGAACAAGTAACATTTATCTTTTGTTGTTGGTGCTCGCCTCACGCACATGCACGCCAGCTGCCAAAGTTGAATTGTCTTGAACTTTTTGTACGTGACACGCAGCACAAATCATTGGAAGAGAGACTGATCCTCGCTGTTTGAGAGTTTCCAGAATCTATTACTGTTTACTAAATAGTTATCAGAACATCAACAGGAGGGAATTCGCATGGCAAAGCATCCCCGCAAAACTAGATGTAGGCCTATCAGGTAAAGTTATGCATAACTTATTATTATTCTACAGCTGTGTAGTGCACAGAAGCTGTTGCCATGGTTACTCTAGAGCACCTGCTGTTTACTTGCTTGGCTCCCTTTCTGATTACCTGAGAGAACCCGTGGGGCCAAGTGACTACGTTGCGATTTTAAGAATGTTCAGCATACAGTGTGTAGCTATCCACTTTGCATTGGCATTTGTTCGCTTGTCTTGCTTTTGGTTATCATCCAATGTAGTGTGCCGAAGCCTCCCTCCACTGCTTGTTTGGATGGGTGATTTGCAGGTTGATCAACATCCCACTCCTCCTGTGACCCATGATTTGACTGTAGGCTATGTGTATTCAGAGCCAATGATAAACGGACTTTCAAAATAATAATAATAAAAATAATAAACACTGCATTAACGTGTGATAAAATAATTGTCTGCATTAATTAATTAATGTGTTAACACGATAATAACACATTAACATGCCCAGCCCTAATATAAATATATATAAATGATTAAATAAATATACAAATAATATTATTTTAATTGCATTTAATGTCTCATTTAATTTGTGATTTATTTATGTTGACAGTTAAGCATTAAATTACATAATTATTTATTTAGTCACTCAATATATAATATATATTAATTCATTTATTTAATTTTATTTATTTAATTATTTAATTATGATAAATGTTTTTTATATATATTTAGTTTTGGTCCTCCATATATTTGTGCTCCGTCAGTATAAGCCATGCTTCCAATTTGAACTGTTGATGTGGTGATGAAAATGTGTTTCCAAAAGGTCCATCTTTCTATCCAAGCCAAAACTGTGAAGGTTTGTTCTTCATCCTGTTTGCCTAAAAAAAGGTATGTACACTGTATTATCACTTTACTTACACACACAGACGGTAACTTTTGTTCCACGACTGTCCGAAAAGTTCAGACACGCCCCACATACTTATTAGAAAGTATATGAAATTAATGATTAACCAGCTTCCTGGAAAGTTCCATGTTGAGGAGAAGTGATTACTTAAATACTCTTCTGTAAACATCTTAAACATCCTTTCTTGTAAACCCCTGTTCCTGTTTATAGAACTGCCATAACATAGTTAGTGTCACCTTTCAGTCAACCCTAACAAAACAAAATCTCTTTGTATATAAATACTGTGCAATCCTCAAGTGTTTACCCTCAACATCAATAATTCAAATTCTTCTTGTTTACTTAAGGTATGTTATGAATATTGACTTACTTTACTTTCTTCTCAAGCACTTTTTTGACCCAACGAGCATTAGGGTCCAGGCAAATCTTTTTCCCATTCTTTTTAAGAGTGGCACTGCAGGAATAAAGACAGGTCAGAGAAATCAGACACAGCAATATATCCCGTAAGCCGCATAAGACATCCCGTAAGGCCTGTTTTGAATGTTTTGTGAGTACAAATGAAAAAAACAGCTGTTGACCTTTAGCCTCAGGGCTTACATTATCTCAACGTCATTGCAGTGAGAGCTGGCAGGATACACCTCCACCTGTCCTATGTAACGTCCAACGGGCCTTTTCTCCTTGGCGATGCATCGACATCGAAGATTCACTCCTTGATCCCCCAGACATATACCTGAGGTTGTGAGGGATCAGAAAAGGACATTAATATCTGGCCGGAACAATGTAAAACATACTGCTGATTGCCATATGCGGATCAGAAACAGGCACTTGAAAGAAAACACAGAAGTACATGTGCTCGCAACAAAGACATCTTTTTCAAAGAAATAACAGTTTATATGTTTGAACAGTATTGACACATTAGACTCACCCTCTGGGATGGACAGGATGACCAGGAGTACCACAATAGTGATAATAGACATATCTGCTCTGAAACTGAAGTCAGAGATAGAAGTAGTGTTAGTCAGTAGTCATTCAACCTCCGCAGCAATAAACTGTGATACACATCTGTTCTGCAAAGTCCTTTTCTTCTCCCTTTCTTCCCCTCCTTCACTTTAAATACTTCTCTGGAAAGAGGGTGTTTTAGATTTTTGACTAAAGTAGTGCATTTATTACTACTCTTGTAATCCAGAAGGAAAGACAGAATAAATAATTAATTTTGATAACATTTGCTTCATCTGAGTACATTAGCCTTGTTAGCAAGCAGGGGAGAAATTTTGACACATTGTTTGCAGGACAAACCCCTTTTCTTATAAAAATGGTCTCTGCTGCAACAAAGGATACTTAGCAGGAAGACAGATGGAATTCAGACGTTTGTACCTAACACAATATGATAATCTTCCCCACTAAACTGAGGCTTGGCAACCCATGGCTATTTATTTGGAAATTATCTGGAATTTGGACATCTGCACCAAACCATGTGTGAGATACTCTCTGTGTCCATCTTGTTGCATTACAGAAATACTGTAGTACAACAAGATGGAATACTGAAATACTTCTTGAAAATAGCCTTGCAATATCACTCAGCAACTTTGTTTCTCTTCTCCCTCAAATAAATCACAAAAGTGTACAGAAATAGAAAATGATTTTCTGGGTAAAAACATAATCCTATGAAAGATCAAGGATAAGGCAGTTCTTAAATTATTAATGTCAATGTAAATATATACTGCATGTGTGCGGTACATAACGTATGTGGCGTGTACTGTATGTATTGTGCATGCAAAAATAAAATTTAAAGCCTTTGCAAGGCAAACATGTAGGGGTTTGTTATGACATGCCGGCAAGCTTGTCTTGGCATGAAGCTTAACGTCAGATTTGCTTTTTACACACAAGCGGAATGTAAACTTCTACAGGGCCAACAACTTTCATATAGATACCTCTCCTTAATGTTTTTTGTAAGGGGAAAAAAGCAACTCCATCTTCAACCCCTCATATGGCGATTTGTAAATTCAAAAAGTCCCTTATATTTCCCGGAATCCCCAGAGACTGGCTCCCTGGTTCTCCTTTTTGCCAGCTTTCACTTCCTGAAGCTGAAACTCATTGCCATCAGTATGCAGTTCTTTGTCTCAATGTTTGGTTTGCAAACCACAGTTTAGGATAAGACAGTAAGCAACCTCTTTCTAAATGTCCACTATTATACTCTACACCACAATACTATACTAAGCTACGTTAAGGAATACTATGCAATACCTTGATGCACTATACAATGTTATATACATTATACCAATATTGATGAAGGCTATATGTGCAAAAACACACAGAAAACAAAAACAGGGTCAAATATGTAATATGCAGTATTATAATTACACAAAATATGTGTACATAGTCATAGCCTGACTTGTTAGGCCTCCAGAGTCAATATGTGGAATGTCTGAGACTTACCTTCTATAGGCTACTCCTATTCCACCTTTACCTCTGCCCTTTTGCTAAATAGGAGGTTTAATTGACATAGTCTTGTGGCTGTTGAATCTTCTGTGTTTTAACCTTCCTTTAAAATTACATTTGTAAGTTTACTTTCTAGATTAAACTTGTGTTTAGTAGTACACATAATACATTCCTATGTCATTTAGTTTGTGTATGAGTTGAAAAAACACGACACACACTGCTCTAAACACCATTGCTTATATACATATACTTTTACATTTACTCATTTGGCAGACGCTTTTATCCAAAGCGACTTACATTTGAGGAACAACATACAAGCATCAACAGAGCATCAAATACAGATTTACAACTGACAATACATACTAGCGTGAGCAGCAATAAATACTAGTAAGAGCTCATAGTACAGATCAATGCGGTAAATACCTAGAGAAGGAAGTAAGAGTTAACAAAAAGTGCAATCAATGCAAAAAAAGTGCAATCAATACAAGATAATTGTAAGGGGATAGAAGACGAAGAGCACAGGAAGTGCATATTAGAGGTTAGAAGTTAGAGGTGTTATAAGAGAAAGTGTTCTCAGAAGAGATGAGTTTTCAAGAGTTTCTTGAAATTAGAGAGGAACGCCCTTGCTCTGATGCCGTGTGGTAGCTCGTTCCACCATCGTGGTGTCACAGATGAGAACAGCCGAGACTGGGATTGCTTTGTGTGAAGGGATGGCAGAACCAGGTGGCCAGACTGATTGTCCTTATGTTGTATATAGCAAAGCGGCATGACCGAGAGACAGCAGCAACATGGTCTGAAAAGGACAGCTGGTCATCAGTCATGACTCCCAAGTTTCTCACCACCTTGGTTGTAGTGATGGTTTAGGAGTCAATTTGTAGTTTGATGTTATGGTGAATAGATTGTTTGGTTGGAATGACCAGGAGTTCAGTCTTAGAGAGGTTTAGCTGAAGGTGGCAAGCCTTCATCCATGCAGATATGTCCGAAAGACAGTCAGGATAGGTAGGGACAGGATAGGTAGAGTTGCGTATTGTCTGCTTAGTAGTGGTAAGAGAAGCCATGTGAGCGAATGATCGGCCCCAGTGAGGTGCTGTGAATTGAGAAGAGAAGGGGACCTAGCACTGAGCCTTGAGGCAAACCTGTGGAGAGGCAGTGGTAGGAGGGTGATTGTCCTTGCCAAAAAACAGTGTAGGAACGCCCCAAGAGGTAGGATTCGAAACACAGGAGTGCTTTACTCGAGATGCCCATTGCTGAGAGACCGGATAACAGGATCCCGTGGTTGACTGTGTCAAAGGCAGCTGATAGGTCAAGCAGGATAAGAACCGAGGATTGGGCTGCAGCTTTAGCTGACCTTCTGTTACAGACAGAAGAGCCATTCAGTAGAGTGGGCACTCTTAAAACCAGACTGATATGGAGGAGGAGGTCATTCTGTGAGAAGAATTCTGCGACCTGTTGAATACTGCCCGTTCAAGAGTTTTGGATAAAAATGGTAGAAGAGACACTGGTCGATAGTTCTCGACTTGAGTTGGGTCAAGTGTGGGCTTTTTGAGCAAGGGTGTAAACCGAGCCCTTTTGAAAGTGGTCAGGAAGGTTCCTGAAGTCAGAGAAGTGATTATCACATGAGTGATTGTCGGGACAACGGTAGGAGATATGGCTTGGAGGAGATTTGTAGGAAGGGCATGTAGTGGGACGACTACGGGTCAGGAGTTCTGATACTTCGCTCTCTGTGAGAGCAGTAAATGAGGAGAGTGAAGAACCACTGACCTGGGAGGGCAGAGGAAAAGATGTAGTAGAATTGCTACAATGGTTGAGTTTGAATGTTTCAGAGAATTGGCTAGCTATAGCTGGCACTCTGCCTGTGAAGAAGGCAGCAAAGGTATCAACAGACAAGATTGTGGGTGGTGGAGGCGGAGGAGGATTTAGTACCACTTTAAAAGTGGAAAATAATTTTGTTGAGTCAGTGGCTCTGCAAATTCTGTTATTATAGAACGCAGTTTTGGCAGTACTGATGCTTGTTGAGACGTAGGATAGGAGCAATTGGTAGCCCTTTAGGTCAGTGGGGTCTTTGGTTTTTCGCCATTTTCTTTCAGCAGCTCTGAGATCAGTACGTAGTCCACGGATGGTATCAGTTAGCCATGGGTGGGACTGGCGAGCAGGCTTGGTGGATAGAGGACACAGGCTATCTAGGTACGAGCTTAGTGTAGAGCACAGAGATTGTGTGGCATCATTGACCTCAAGTGAGGAAATTGTGTTGAGGGAAGGTAGAGCGGAACAAGAGAACAATGGGCTTTTCCTGTAGGCATACCGTGAACTGAATGAAATAGTGGTCTGACACATGTAGAGAAGTGAGAAGAAGCTAACACTTTCTAACATAAAGTTGCACTAAACACTAACTGCAGCTGAGGCTGATGATTTTACAGGTAGTTTTCCATAAACTGCTAGACAAATGAAACTGATAAAAGCCCTTATTAATAAAGTCAGGCTTATTTCAATTCATCCTGAGGCGAACATAAATGTCTATACAACATCAGGGTAAAAAATCAGGGGATTGCCAAGGTTAATAGGAATCATCCTCTGGAGATCTTGAATATGTGCATTAAAAATAATGACAAGGAATACAGTTAATATGTAGCAAACAACCAATTGGCACGCCAACTCATTACTTTACCTCTTAAATTTATAGTAACATGCTATTCCTGTAAATGATAAACCATGATCACGATGCAGGGCCCCTTGAATTTAGTCTGAGGTTAAATATTAACCATGTTTAAAGTGCTTTCTCTTCAGTGATGAAAGTTTTAGATGAGGTCAAAGGGAAGTTTGGGAATATCCAAACATCTATGTATCATGCTGTCAAAGATGATTTCAACATACTTCCTCTATGATTTCATGAAGCTATAAAGCCTGTTCCCTTTATTGTGCATATGTGCTTGTGTCCTGCTCTACAATATTAAATCTTGCAAATCAGTTACATGAATAGAAGTGCTCAGAATTTGTCTTTGCCATTGCTTTGTATGAAACAGGAAATACTATAAGTACACACAACCCTAAAGAATTCTCCCTTCACTATATTTTCTAAAGATCGTCTGATATTAGCACCACAGAGCAAATTTTAGGGGAAGACCAATTGATAAAAATTTGTTTCCTGATTTGGTCACACCATATAATTTACTTAAATCAGAAACTACTCTGTGAAGTTCATCACATGCTGTATTTCACCAAATGTGACATTCACGTTTCCTTTTCAGTACGGTCTAGCAAAGATGACCACAAAATGACATGTCTAGTTCTAGATGACATCTGATCATAATTTCTGGGCGGTCTAATATTTATTTTAGTTCCTGTTAAAGTTCCTGAAAAATTAAAGAATTTTTTAAATTCAGTACAGCAGACATCATTTTGTCTTGTTAAAATGGGGCAACAATTGAAGTAATAATGTGTCACCCCCCCCCCAGTTCAAAAGTGACTCCATACTTCCTTCTGACGTAGTGACTGCAGGCAGATGTGTTTGAGCTTGCTAAGGTTGCATCAGGCTCTGTACCATAGTGTCATATTTGTCTTGCAATAATGTGCTTTAAATCCAGGATGCAAAAATGTGGTTTACAAACTCAAATGTTTGTCTTTGTGATTATATTTGCTGTTTTTTATTTATAAACAATTTATTATGACAGTATTATTTAAATTGGTTGATTTTTATGGAAAGGAGTTGAAAAACAAAACTTGAGACACTGCATTTCTCTCTGTCTCTCTCTAAATACCAATAACATGCTTTAACAGGTTCAGTGAAGCATTGTAGTGCGCATTAGTCATGAGTCACCTTGATGAACTTCATTAAGTAGCTGACTTGCTATATTGAACTTTAACTGCAGTGAACATGGCAGTGCGTGCAAGGCAATGCTTGGAAATTCTTGTTATTGTGTTTTAATAGCAGTATTAGGTTTTAGCAGCTTTTAGCTGTTTAGAGCTGTTGAAGCTGTCCAGCTGTTCACAGCAACTGAATCAAAATAATAAGAGCTGAGTATGTGAGAGACATGCCAACACAGAGTTCATGAACGGACAGTTGGTACAACAAATTTTCCTTCTTCAAAATGCAATTTTAGATGACATCAGCAGGTCAGTCACAGATTGCACCTTAGAGTTCATTTTATCACATGTTATCTCTGAATCAGCTAGCAGTTGATCAATAGCTCATCTGTAAGCTTCATGTGAGCAACGGTGGCAAGTGCTGTGCAATATGTCTAATTGACAAATCATGTTTCTCAAACATTCCTTTCACATGAACGGATTTATTGCAGATGTGTAGTCGCTGTGTTTTTCCCAATTAACACATTAATCACATGTTGACCCATGAGTCCTTTTGATAAATCAGAGATGTCAGTCAAATACCTTACATTGTAAATTCCCACTCAGCTGCCAACAGTCCCAGCTTGCGCAACACTCCTGATCTAGGGAAGTGAGTCATTTCCAGGAGCTATAAAGCTGAAACTCTCCTCTTCAGCGCTAGATTCAAACAGCAGAGCGAGACAGCAGCTGAACCAAGAAAAGGAAAAGTAGAGGGGGGACATAACTGAGCAAAAGAAGAACGAAAAGAAGAAGAAAAACACTTTCTTTACTTTCATACAGTACTTCCAGCTTAATCGGACCGCTTTCTGAAGGACATTCTTATCCTTTAGTTTAAATTATCGCAGAATTTGTAAAAGTCAACATGAAAAGCAGCAAAATCATTGTCACCTCTGTCGTGGTGCTCCTGGCCTTCCTGGCCATCAGTGAAGGTAAGATTATTTTGTCATTCAATAATTGAATCTAACTTGATCATTTAAACTGCCACTACTGCACACATTCTGCTGTCCTCTTTTCTTCAGTGCATCAAGAGTTAACAACACACACTTTTGCACTTTGTGACCACATGTGACTCCTGTCTCCTAACAGGGATGAGTTTGAGGAGCCTGGGTGTAGAGCTCCACTGCCGCTGCATCCTGACAGAGAGCAAACCCATTGGCCGCCACATCGCCAAAGTGGAGCTGATTCCGGCCAACTCCCACTGTGAAGAGACTGAGATCATGTAAGTCTTAATTTCAACTGGATAATGATAACATTGATACTTTTTATTTTAGCACTTGTTGGCTTCATCAACATATTCTGACTTCCTCTCTGTTTCTTGCTTGGTGTTGCAGTGCTACTCTGAAGAAGACAGGCCAAGAGGTTTGCCTAGACCCAGAGGCTCCCTGGGTAAAGAAAGTGATTCAGAAGATCCTGTCCAAGTAAGTACAGGCAAACTATACCTTATAAGGGCACATTAAAAAACACTTAAATCTACTTTTATGATTAGTTCACTTTTATAAAACACCAATTAATTATTTTCTGTTTCTTTTCTCTGCAGCAAACGTCGCTGAACAGACTGGGAGAGATGTGTTTAAAGAGTCTGCTCGACTTACTGCAAAGACAAATGAAATGGACCGAAAAGTATTTTTTTTGACAAGATGATGAAGCCATCCCACTGTCCTGATCAATTGTTGATAATGACAACAGCTTTAAACCACTAAGTTTATGTTTGTATCAAACATTTAATTTAAGTATGTGCTTATTTATATGTCACTTGTGTTTGCATCACCGTTATCTTCTATAGCTTTGTGTTATTTTCATATTTATTGATGTATTTATGGAATGTAAGTGCATCTTGGTTAAATTATTCAGCTCTGCTGAAAACCTATTGTTTAATAAAAAAAAGTTTAAATGACATTGAAATTGGTATTTCCCTTTTTTTCTTTTCTTAAATATTGTCAGTTTGCTGTATGTCCCTTGTAAGAATGTAGTCCTCAATCAATAATTTCATCTTCTAGTAACTGATATATATCTACATATATATTGTCTTCTTTGCTGTTTTAAAACAAGTAGTCACCAGCACAGAGCCACACCACATGAAGCTGTTCGTGTAATGACATCATATTTTTCTCATATGGGTATATAAAAAATTTGAAAGAGATTGTGCAGAGGTTGGTTGTAATTTAAAAAAAGAGCTGACAGGGTATCCAACAATTTATTATTTCACTCTACATATTGTTTTATATTAAGTTGGTGGGCTCTAAATCAAATCAGCAGTTTCTGAATTTTAGCAGTATGGGTAAGGCGGCAAAAACGTTGGATGCGTTCATTTCCATAATGCAACTTTATAGTGTCTTTCGTTAGACACATCCTGCTTGGTTAATGTACATGAACACGAGTCTGGTTCCAGCTTCTCCACCATGAATATTTCCTGCTTTTTGGGGTTTATTTTTGATAGTAACCTGAAGATGTTTGGGTTTTGGCTATAAAAGTAAGGAATGTAGTAAGTTGGGCTATGAGAAGTTGTTATATGATCACTTTTTAAACACTTAAAAAAATCTTCAGACTAATTGATAATGAAAATAATTGTTAGTTTAAGCTCTACTCCACAATCCCAGTTTGTAATGCAGCAGCCATCTGTTTAAAGTGTGCAGTCTCAGGGCTGGAATAACCCGGATGACATTGTCAGGGTTACAAAGGTCTCTCCCGAAGGCATTAGACCAGTGAAGTTGCAATGGTAGGTTATAATGATGTTTGTGACTACTAGTAAGGCAAGATTAAAGTAATAATAAAGTTTTGTGTATTTTATTTATCTAAATGAAACGATTGGCTGGGCTTATTACAGTCTGGTAACAGCCACATATATGCTACTGCTATTCCCCCTTCTTTTTGTGTCAGAGCATTTGATTTATTGATTGCTGTCAGGATGTAAAGATAGTTTCAAAAATGCCTCTAAAATAAATTCCCTTCCCCAGATGTAAGGCTTGCATCTGATAACTAAGTACCTACTTTACTTATACATGATAATATTCTCACAAATGTGCTGTCAGTGATCCTTCACAACAAATTCGACAAGTGAAAACATGTAGGCTAATTAAGTAATCATTAATAGGCTACAGATTGTTCCTTCTGTTTCAACTTTAATTTAAATGTTATAATAATCAACTTTTTTAGCCTCTAGCCCCAGAGCCTGTGGTTCTGTGTATGCTGTAAGTGTCATTTTAAATAAAATGTAAATGTTCTTACTAGAATTCTTTCTAGAAGCTACTACTACAACTATTATTATTATTATTATTATTAGTAGTAGTAGTAGTAATTGTCCAATGTGAGGATGCAGGAAAGGGGGCGGGACTCAGCGCACAGCAGGGGGTAGGTGCGGTAGTGAGGCGTCTGATGCACACAGAGACACTACTCTCCTCACAGCGCTGGATTGACACCCACCACAGACAATGCACACACAATGCTGCGTCTACGAGCTGTGACAAGCCACTGCATGTGAAGAAAATAAAGACACAGCAAGCGATAACGCCGGAAGCTCTCTTGTCCAGACCGAAGCACTCGCCCAGGCAGTGTATTTGCCGCAGATATCATCCCACCAGAGCTCTCGCCGATGCGCTTCAGCTGTGCATGAATCCCTCCGTTTGGTTAGCAGGTCCAGGACAAAACCGGGCGGCGTTGACGACTGTGTGTGGTGGATACTGTTTGTGAGTGTACCTTGTCCGCGTCTCCGCACACCCTTTGGCACCTCCTTCAGGATGGCGTTAACTATCTGCACGAGATTTACCGACGAATATCAGCTGTTCGAGGAGCTTGGGAAGTAAGGAAGCATATTTTTTGTATCATCTGGCATCGTCTCTGTATGAAATGTCAGCCTGTTATGTAATAGGCCGCCCAGGGTTTGGGACGCGGATTCCGCGCTCTGTGTCTGTGCGTTATTGTATGTGTGAGTGTGCGTGTGCGCGCTACTGATAGTGTAGCCATGAAACCTGTGATGCAGGGTAACAAAATACGCTATCATGTAGCCTATGCAGGCCTGTGCAATGGCATCCTGTTTGTTTGATATCAGCCCGGCTTGCGTTTAGCGCGCATGAAAGTGGTAGTCGAAACGAGCGTGTCGTCATTTCCATCATGTGCAGCCACTGATGTTGCAATTCTACCTATTGGTGCCACTGGAGGGTGAGGAGCCCCATTGTTGTTAACTGGACCGGGGTGAAATGCATAGGGGTGTGTGAAATGTTGAGATTTGGTAACCTGCCGTCTCCGTCTCTACCTCTCTCACCCCTCCTCAAATCCTCCTCCTCCTCCCGCGTGACAGAAATACACACTCGGTAATGCGACAGCAGACCGTGTAGTTGGCGATGACACATTCCCCAGCCAAGCACCGAGCTGCGGTCAATTATCAGACACAGGCAGGGAATTCCTCACCCGGAGAGACAGACACACAAAGAGGAAGCTGCGTGTGCGCGCTCGATTATTATTATTTCTTTTCGCGCATATTTGTACCTGTGTGGCCCTGCGCTGCCTGACCTGCACTCTGCCTACCCAGCACCCCGTGGTCGGTTTCCACATCTCCCAGATGTCTGCACTCTGTGTTGACTTTCAGCCAAAGCAGAAAGAGAGAGAGATGGAAACGTGCTCCCAGTTATCCAGTGTCTCCAACTTAGCATCCCGACTGAAAGAATTGATCACTATGTCACCCGGTTTGATGAAAGCCAGTGTTTTTAGTGTGGAAGAGGAAATCTCCTCTACAGCCTCAGCCCCTCTGCATTTACTATCCTACACTGTGTTCATCTTACACCATCTGTCATTAATAATGCAGCCACATTGCTTTTATAGTAGCTTTTAACTCACCTGATCCCTTTACAGTGTGCAGCATCATTCCCCCACACCTACATACAGTAGGCCCACAGCACCAGCTGGTTCTGATAAAATGAAAATACCTCAATGTTTGAATTATTTCAGGATATATTATCACAGTGTTGGAAGATGTTGAAAGCTTAGTAAAGTGAATAAGATGAATTTGTACTGATGCATTCAAAAAAATATATACCCGACTAAAATTCAGCTGGCTTGCCTTTACTTTCCTTTCAAAAGCAAAGTGCAGGTCATTTTACTGTTCAGCTACTACACATTCTGTCATGTAGTGCTGTACAGACAAAGACAAAGTTAGCATAAGCACGTCACAGTGCCCAACTACACAGGATAGTCAAGTAAAATTCTTACGTAACATGTTATGCGATGATCATTTCCTTAACCAAATCCTCTATAAAATAAAGTAGAGGTAAGCTTTAGTGGCAAGCTGCTCACTCCAGAGGATGTTAGATAACATGTTGATGCTATACGTCACCAGTAGCTATAGATTTCATAGGTCCAAAGCGTCAGTTATTTCTCATATTACAACAATGTTTTAACCAAATAACACTGTACAGTGACATTAAACCACAGTTGTCAGCCATTAGAAGTGAAAGAACATGGTTCGCTTGAGGTAATGAGGATTCTCTGCTTTTTCTCTTTAGTGACTGTATCCAAATGCTTTTAACTGTTTTCCTGATATCTCTGATGTTGTCCTGAGCTACACAGGATGGGAACAGATTTTTATTTGAAAGAATAGGACATTTGAAAGAAAAGGCGTACACAGACAGAGATGGAGGTTGAATAGCAAAGCGGCCTAGGCAGCTGCAGAGTTGAGTATGGCTGCATTTAGAGATGACAGATGCAGCACTCTTCTCTTCTCCTCCCTCTAATATAGCTGACCTAGTTTTTTGATCTTCATACATGTGCCTGAGACACCATAAAAAAAACCACATGGCTTAAACAGTAGATGGGTGGTAGGCATGTTTGTTGGTGTTAATGGTCCTGCGTAGTGTTGAGGACAGTGCTGTTGGTACTGGTTGTGAGTGTGTCTGTGTGAGTAGCTGCAAAGATACTGCATCCATGCTTTTGTGCAGTTGGTTGAAATGTGACCATAAAACTTTTTTTTTTTGCTCAGCCATGTTGAGCAAAAAAAAAATACTCACCTGTGACCTCTAAGGGATGTTTTAGAAAGCAAAAAAATCAATAAAATCAAGTATATTTAGGTAAATCTGGCTTATTTTCAGGAATTCCTGTTTCATAAGGAGGTTGCAATAAGTTTGATAAAAGTTACCATGGAAACGGATCCCTTCAGACTAGCTTGATTCCGCTCAAGCTACTTTTAAGGCTTAGCTTCACTTTAAACTGTTTTTTCCAAATCAAAACATGCTGCTATTGTTGTCTAGTTTAAAAACAAGAGCTCAGAACTTTCCTACCACTTTCTTAGGCTCCCTCAAGTTTTCTCTTCCACCACCTTCTTTTCTAAGCTTTTGCTTTTACAACACCTCTCAGATTGCATCTTGGCTGGTATTGAAGTTGTTTATTTATTTTATTATTATTTATTATTTATTTAGTATTTCTGTGTTTATGTTAATTTCAGGGGCGCATTCTCTGTGGTCAGGAGGTGCGTGAAGATCTCCTCTGGACAGGAATATGCTGCCAAAATCATCAACACCAAGAAGCTTTCTGCCAGAGGTAGGCAACACACAACCTGCACATACAGAAACATACACGCCACACATGAGCACATAAACATGTCTTCAGTGTCACTGAATTATGTGTGGATGAGCTGTGAATATTGGTGCCCCTGAAACAGGCTTTGGGGCTCTGAGAGGCAACACATTTATGTGTCTGTGTGTGTGTTTGTGTGAGCGAGAGTGAAAGTCAATGACTGAGAGACAGACAGGCACACTGGGGCAATGGCTCATCTGGATATTTGTGAAGTTTTCTGTGTGTGCAGGAGAACATAATGCATATATCAAGTAAACGCTGTAGCCATGTTTGCCCGCTTGCACTTTTTGTACTGTGTGGTGCTGTACATGTTCTCTTTCCTTTTTGTGTTTTTCATATCTGTCCTTTGGTTTCTATGTAAATGTTTGTCCCATACAACCTTGTGTGTGTGTCTGTGTGTGCTTGTGCGCACGTGTGCATGTGTTCCGTATTGATTCAGGGCTCTGGCTGGTCTTGTCGTCCCAGGGGCAGATCTCTTGCGAAGCCGACCCAGTTCTTTCACATCCGTCACTGTAATTGTAGCTGCTGGCCTGGTTGCCTTAGGCTTGGGATACACACATAATCACACACACTTATAGAGACATCGTGCATGCACAAGCACACACATGACCCAGGAACGGCCAACAGCGTATTTGTGATTGTTAACCAATGGTGTGTTGCGCCTTTGCCGTTCCTACATCGCTTTAGCCAATGCCATGTTTTGTCACAGCTTGCTCACCTGTGATAACCAATGATTACGGTCATGTGAGCTGATCCACCTCACTTAAAGTTAATTTGTAATAATTTACTTGCAATTATCTTGCCTGTTATTATTGCCCTTGTTATGCCACTCCCTATAGTTTCATTGTGATGATGCAAATGTTTTTGGTGCTGTTGTGTGTGTATTAACAAGCACCTCCCTCCCTCGTCTTTGCAGTGTTTTACCTTTCATTCCCTACAGCAGCTCGTATTCTCCCTTCTCCTCAGCATCCTCCCTCTCCATTTTCTCTTCTTTCCTATTTTGCTGTTTTTCTCCTTGTCTTTCATCAATTCTCCTTTTTTTTGATTTACCATACACATCAGATAGCTCATCAGGTACTTCTACCTTCGCCCTCCTTTGTGCACATTTTCTCCTCACCATCTCTCTCTGCCTTCATTCTTCCATTGCTCCTTTTCTTTGCTCTCTTCATGCTGCATCTCTTTTCTTTCTGCTTTCCTCTTTCTTCCCTCACAAATCCTTCACTCTTCCCCTCTGTCATCCACCCATGCTGACCCTTTCTGCTTGCTGAGCGCAGTGTTAGTAACAGACACCTCGGCAGTAGGATCAGTGTCTCACCACTTGCATGCTGGGATAGATTTTCCAAAAATACAGCAAAGGGTTATCTCACCACATATGCAAGGGGATCTGTGGGTGTGCAGAAACACACACACACACACACACACACACACACACACACACACACACACACACACACACACACACACACACACACACA